>JABFQM010002090.1:0-16798 GCA_022816865.1 Zelostemma sp. ZL-2020 | reverse complement strand
ACAGCCATCTCATTATCAAAGAGATATCAACATGTATCGCGGGACGCATCGATTTATTACCGTTAAATATGGAGCGATATATATCCTTCACTAAGCATATAGAAAATAGTGACTTAGCTTTTCGCTTCATCGATTGATTTCGTTTCATGGCATCTTCATTAGAAAAATTATACAGGGTCTCGTCCGGATGAAATAATTATTGTAGTAGTGCTTTCTGCACGCAATGCAACAGATTTTAAATCCTTCCCAAATTCAAAAAACCCGCCGGGACAGCCATGCCCTCTACAGCATCTGCTCGGCAATTCATTTATTTAAAGCTGGCGGTAATTTTTCAAGGGAGGGAGCATGGGTGGGAAGTTCATCCGGACGAGACCCTGTATAATTATGATTGAACTTCACTAGGTAAGTTCGTTTAATCTATTAATTATACAGGGTCTCGTCCGGATGAAATAATTATTGTAGCTGTTCAAAGCGCGAAATTACCGCCCCTGAAAAAACCTGGGGAAACGAAAATTTGTTTCCCTAGGGTTGCATAAACCAATCTGGTGTTTAAAAAAGAATATTCTGTGTGTATATTCTTATGAGAATGTTACAAAAAGGTAAATAACATGGTAACTCGAGAAGCAAACATAGGATTCATTAACGGAATCTCTCAATCATCTCGGTTGCCACTTTTATAAGTATACGCGTGATTAGCCACTTAAGACAGAGTTGGCGAATTCGTTAACATTGACGATCGGTAAGTTATAGAACTTCGCAAAAACCTGCGACGTACCCGACCAACCTGCTGCTCTTTTAATCAACTCCAGTGGCACGCCTTTTCTCGCTGCCAATGACGTGGATGCATGACGCGTACTGTGCGCCGAGAACATATTTTTTACGCCGCATTTCGACAACATATCCCGTATCCATCTACTAATTGTCTGAACGGTTACAGCTTTGTGAGGGCGTCTGAATGAAATTAAAAAGTAATCGCAGTCGCCCGAGCGCAGGTTCTCGGTTCGTGCTAAATAATATTTAGAGAGGCTGAAAATACAAAGATTAACGCGTGCGTCGAAGCGCGTGAAAGTTAACAAAGGTTGCGATCGCCTCGGCGCGGAAGTTTTCAAGCGGTCGGGGACGTGAAAAGTAACGTTGTCGTGATCCCAGGCGATCTGGGATATCTTCAATGACGCTAGAGTCTGACAACGTTGGCCCGACGCTAATGCAAGGAGCAAAACGAGTTTCTTGGTAAGGGTCTCGAGGCTTAAATCCTCATGAGGAGCCATTTTTTCGAGTTCCTTGATAACGGGCGCCGGATCCCGAATATGATCGTACCGCGGGCGCGGTGGTTTTATCACGCTCGCTCCTTTACAAAACCGTTTAATTGTTGGATCGTTCCCAATGCCGTCTCGCGATATTAACGATATTGCAGATCTGGAAGCGTTGAGAGACGCGTATGAAGCGCAATTTTTGAGCTCTTCGGAAAGAAATTTTAGTAGCGTCTCGGGTCTAGGATCGAACACTGGAAGGCCGTGGTTGGAACAGAAGGTCCACCATAAACGCAGAGGTTTTGTATATTGTTTTATGGTCGAAGGAGCGAGTGATGCCAAGAGGGTATCTAGAGCCGATTCCGGAATCCGCCGAGTCTTGAACGCTTCCCTGATAATTTCCCGGCCACCAGGGAAAGTGTTCTGTATGCTGGATGTAGATCCCTAAAAGGAGATAAAAGTAAATCTTCGGCCGGTTCGAAAGCTCGAGGCGCGGCGATTAGGAGGCGATGAAACAAGGGGAACCACGGTTGTGTCGGCCACCAAGGGACTACGAGGGTGCCCCTTGCTTCGTCATTGACAATTTTACGCAATATTCTCGATATTAAAATAAACGGAGGAAAAGCATAGAAACGGAGGTTTTTCCAAGAAAGTGTGAATGCATCGATAGCGCTTGATTCGGGGTCTGGGAACCATGACACGTAACGAGAGCATTTAGCGTTCAACATTGTGGCAAAAAGGTCGATATCGAAGGGTCCAAAATCATCCTCGATGATTGCAAAAGCTGACTCTGAAAGGGACCACTCGGCTTCGCAATCGGTTCGACGAGACTCGACATCTGCCAAGTAATTTTCGCCTGACGAGATGTACGAGGCAAAAATCATAAGGTTTCTCTCCTCGCACCATTGCCAAATACTTTGAGCTAATACTGCGAGGTGAGGGTACTGAATCGAACCGCAACGATTAATATACGAGACAGCCGTCGTATTGTCGAGTCTAAGTAGAATTTCGCAATCTCGTAAATCTCGTGCAAAGCATTTCAGGGCGAAAAACGCCGCCTTGAGTTCCAGGAAATTAATATGCTTTGATTTTTCTTCTTCCGACCACCAGCCATGAGCTCGATGATGGCCACAAGAGGAGCCCCACCCGGTTAAAGATGAATCTGAGAAGATTTCGCAGATGTAGTTCCCGTCGAGAATAGGGTTATTTTGCCCCGGATTCGACAATACTTCGAGCCACCAGCCAAAGTCGTCCTGTAAACTGTTTGAGAGGGTCATTTTTGCCTCGTATAGGCCCCCGGAGGCGACTAAAGCTTGGAATTTCTGCGTTTCGAAGATTCTCGTATGTAGCATTCCATATCGAACTGCTGGGCAAACTGAAATGAGTAAACCAATTAAACTGGCGAAATCTCGTATCGAACTTCGGGTTTTTCTCGAGAATTTTTGGACTAAAGCGTGAAGATTCTCTCTCCGTTCTTGCGGGATTGAGATTGATTGTTGCTCCGAATCAAATATGAACCCCAGAAATTTTCTTCGTTTGGCCGGTAGAAAATGAGATTTCTTACGGTTTATTACGAAACCTAAAGAGGACAAGAGATTCACGTGCGCCTGGATGTTCGCGAGGCATTCTGGTACAGATGGAGCCAACAAGAGAAAATCATCCAGGTATACGACTGACTCGAAGCTTTCGCCTCGAAGCTTGGCTACGACTGGACGCAAAACTTTCGTAAATATGAAAGGCGCTGAAGAGAGACCGAATGGAAGCACCAAAAATTCGTAAGTGGTTCCCCGCCATTGGAAGCGGAGGAACTTTTGGTGCGAAGGGTGTATTGGGATCGAGAAATATGCGTCCTCGATGTCCAAAGTGGCTAATTCAACATCTGGGAGTAGTAACCGTGATGCTACTTTCCAATCCTCTAATTTAAAGTGAGGGGCTAAGACATACTCGTTCAAGCTTTTGAGATTCAAAACGAATCTCATACCTCCAGAAGATTTTTCTACCAAAAAGAAAGAGGATAAATATTGATCTGCCGAAGGCTCCGCTACCGCTATCGCACCCTTTTCCAGCAAGCGGGAGATTTCCTCCTCGCAATCGCCTGACACTTTCTTGGAAAAGCTCGGTTCTGACATTTTAGGTCTCGGAGGTGGAGGGGAAACAAAGGGGATTTTGTATCCTTGAATCGCATCGAGGACCACCGGGTCCGAAGTTAAGGTCCGCCAGTTGTGGGCAAACGACGCAAGACGACCTGCCGTTCTTACCGACTCTAGTGACGGTACGGGCGGGGGTATGCCTTCCGGGAGCGGCTCCGAGAGCGATGCGCCCCTGACTGGCGAGCCGCCGGTGTAAACTTCCGAGCAGGGGCTTTGGCATTTCCCGATGTTTTTGTTGGAGGCGGTCGCTTCTGCGGCTGCGGCTTGGTCGGAGGCTTCTGCGAGGAAGCCAAAGGAGTTGGAGGTTTGGCCAGATCTTTCGCCGCTTTTTCGCACACTTGAGCGTCCTTTAGCTCCTCCGCGAAACCGGTCCCGAAGAGCCAGTCGTCAACCGGGGCAGCGTCCACGGTAGCTTTTCCAAGAAGGCTTAGAGTCGGCTTAATAAAAGCGCGACGAGCCATTGATTGTTGGAATTGCAAATCCGCGAGGAGACGAGCTCCATCGGCTACCTGACGTAAGGCCGATTTTCCGGACTCTGGTAGGAACGACTCTATTTCGGGTCTCAGGAGCTCGGAGAGTCCCGAACCCACAGCAACTAGGCTGGCCGCGAGCTGCGCCTGCCTCTGAGATTGGTATTCGTCTCTTTTGAGAGATGACGGAGCCGATCGGAGCGCCGCGGTTACCATTTTATTTAATTTCGGCGGTCCGAAGGAGGCGAAATCCCCTTTCGCTTCGAAACGAGAAATTAATTCTTTTCGAATATCCTCAGACAAGCCTTTGCGGGACGTGGTGGTGGTAAACTCCAGCAGCGCTGGTACCCAAGGAGTCGCGGTCGACGTGATTGCCGGGGTCTCGAAAAGTTCGTCAGCCATTGAAGACAGGACGTGTTCCGAGATGTCCAGGGTGCCGCCGGCTGAGGCGACGTCAAAAGCAACCGATTGGGCTGTAAAAGAGTGTTTGGGTATTTGAGGTTAGGTTTTACTCCTGTGATCGATTGGACGAATCGGCTACATCCCCGTATCTGACTAAAAGGTCGACGGGGACATACCTGGTGCTGTGCCCCGGTCCGAATGGACCGTCTGTCCGTTTCCATCACTAGGGGTGGGCGCCCTAACCTCAATCGCGGCTAAGCGCAAATTTTGCTCAGCGAGCGTCTCCAGGATTTTCTCCAATAGTCGAGGCGAGGATGGAGATTTTTCGCGGGACCTGGATTTTTGTTGGTGAGATCTGGATCGTGATCTTGATTGAGCTCTTTCGCCCGAAATCTCGCGGGAATATTTGCGCCTCGTGTCGCGCGATTTTCTTCGCCTCGCACCCGAGCGGCCTTTCCGTGAACGAGAATGCGACCGACTCTTATGGTGACGTTTTCCCATTGCAAAATTATATATTTACTGGTATAAAACTGAAAACTAATCAATAAAACACCAGATAAAAACCGTTGCGTGTAGCAACAGAAAACACAATGAATTGCCGAGCAGATGCTGTAGAGGGCATGGCTGTCCCGGCGGGTTTTTTGAATTTGGGAAGGATTTAAAATCTGTTGCATTGCGTGCAGAAAGGACTACTACAATAATTATTTCATCCGGACGAGACCCTGTATAATTAATAAATGGTGATGTATTTTCATTTTTTATTCAGTTCAAGTACCAGGTGTCGACTTTGCCCCGGTAGTTTTGCGATTCCGACTTTTACACGATTACGTATTTTTTTCTATTACTATAAAACTAAGCCACGAAAACTGAAACTTCGTGCAGCAATTTTGTAGCCAAGGGTTGACTCTTGTCAACGGTATAAATTATATCGTTAAGATTTATTACTTCGTGTATAAAAATCGGCAATGAAAAAAAAGTGTCGACATTGCCCCGGTCTCCCCTACGTTAACAATAACTCCAAAATCGAGCCCCAGGTCGGGATGGTGTTACTTCGATGTTGCAGCGACATGTTCCCCGAGATGAGGCCGAAGAATCGATTAAAGCTCGGAAATAACGTCTGGGATCTCCTCGAAATGAAAAAAATTGTCAGCTCACCGTTGAAATGTACAACGCGCTTTTGAACGTTTACATACAGAATACGTTTCAGATCGAGCACGCCAGTTGTCTGAAAAATATGTCAGTAAAACCGAACCTTCCAACTCTTAGTACTTGGCGCAGCGAATTTGGGAAATTCCGAGGCAGCGACAGAAATCGTACGGCTGATGGAAGACGAAGGCCACGGAATGAACGAGCGGCTATTCGACTTGTTGATCCTCGTGTATTGCGAACTTCGTTTCCATGAAACCCTCGAAGGAAACCTGGCTTCGCTTACCTGGCTTCAGGATACGCCAACATTTTCGACTTTGAAAGCGTTATTAAAATTCTCAACTCCCATGAATTGAGTACCAGTGGCATATTGAACATCGTCAAATCCACGAGTCTCTCAGGGCGCGACGTAGAACTTCAACACGAGTTCTCGAGTTTCTCCCGGAATATGTCCACATTAACGATTTCACTGTAACGCGGGCTCTCCTGGAATTGATTTACATGAATCGACCAAAAGATGCGCTCTCAGTGTTACAGAGGATCTTCTCCATGAAGAAACAAAACGTTCAATTCCCCGGATACTTTTTATCAGGGATTGTCGAGATTAATGTACCCATGGGTATGCCGTTCTAGAAATCTTGGAGTTTGCGAATTCCTTTGGAGCAGCCGTCGACGTGCTGCTAGATCTCGCGGAACTTAGCTTGTTGAATGAAAATATAGAAATGTCCTTTTGGATATTCGAAACTTTTCAGAAAAAAAGACAAGTGGCGAAGCCGCATTATTACTGGCCCTTGATTGTCCGCGTTGCTAAGAGCGAAAACGAGATAATGGAAATTCTAAGGCGCACGAAGAAGCTGGAGATGAAGCCGGATTTCGACACGCTTTATTTATTTCGCGTTTCCTCGCGTCAGCTATAAGTACCCCACGGCGGCGTACGAAAGAATTTCGAAAAACTTGATCGAGAACCACCGGCTTTGTTCAACGTGCGTTTGCTACTTCCTCAACAAGGGAGTTTTCGGTTCGGCGATGGCCCCGCTGAAGGTAGTACCAGTGAAAATGAAAGAAGACAAAATTTTGCAATATCTTTGTCGATGTTATGCCAAGACGAAGGACTTGTAGCGCTGCGCGTTAGTTTTGAAGATGTTGAATTTCCAGAACATAAATTTGGCGCCTGCCGTCAGTGGCCACGAGATTTTTCCATACATTTGGACTTGGACAATATTTTACTTGGTTTTTAATTTGCATTACCCATGATCTTCATTATTGTATCGACAATTACAGTATGCTTGCTGGAGGAGACCAATTTATATCACTTTTTTTTTGTAAACGTACTGAATAATTCAAGAAGAATGCCCCCCCCCCCTCTCTTTTTTTTTGTTCTTGGACAAATGATTTCCCAAAAGAGGAAATGAATTTAAGACGCGATGTTGACAAGCATTCTTGAAGAAAGAGGCTCGAAATTACTGAGACAAAGCCTTAGAAGGGAAAAAGAAATTACGAAATCTGCGGAACTTCGGTACACGCACTACACAATTCGAGAGACGTCGTGACAATGACACTTCGAGATTTCGGGCGCCCGAAGTTTTCTAAGTGTCGCGCTCGTCAATGTTCGGCGCTAGACACTTTTTCGCTCGGCGAAAAAAGTCCGTTACACCCGAAATTTTTCGCGCGATATTTCGCGCAACCCATCCATCCTGTTCAATGACTTGACCTCAAGCATCTCCTTCTTCTCCTTTCTCGAGATATTCATCTCGAACAGATCGCAAACAGACTTAATTTTCGCAAAAAAAGTCGTGGAAATGTGAATCGAGTCTTCTTCATCTTGTAGTCGCGAACTGAATCCATATAGTCTTCATCCGAACTCGTAGGGTGACAGGGGGATGGTTAAGCCGCGAACAACCGCGAGTCAATCACTCTTATCGGTCGAAATTACGGAAAAATACCGTAAAATCTACTGATAGAAACAACAGAGAATTCTCTACAGGGGCAGTGTTATATTTTGATTAATTTTGAAAGAATAAACGTTGGATAAAGAGGCGTGGGAGAAGGTAAATCCTTAGACTTGTGTAACGCAACACAATTGAACTGTTTAATTTTTAAAAAACAACGCAAAAGTCACAAAGTTTTTCCCCTGCGAGACTCAAGTCCACGAACATCCGATTTTATTATCGTTAACCCTCTTCGCTTTTCTTGGCAGTCATCCTATCAATCAGCTGACCACTGTATTCTACTATGAACTCGCCTTTTTTAAACTCCCGCGAACTGACGATTCCTCGCCCTTTTCCGTCAAAAGTTTTTATCTGGAACCGAATTCATGGGAATGAAAAGAAGATCGCATTTTTAATTAGTTGGTTTAAAAACTGGTTAAAAACTGGTTGATTCACTTAATTAGGAGTGAAAGATTCACTCTAATAGAGTAAATTTTCAACTCTTATAATGCTTTTGGAAGCAGTGCAAAAAAAGACAGAACGAGAAAATCGAACTATACGTAACGACATTCAGACTCACTGCTGATCTAACCCGCCAAAATAGCAATTCCAAAAAAGAGGGCGCTGTTTATGCATAAAATAGGCGGAAATGAAACCCGCTAAATTTAAACAAAATAAAAGACATAAAATCAACAAATCCCTTAAATCTAAACAGGCAACCTATGTAGGTTTAAGACTGCCATTTCTTCCCGTGCATGTATGTAAATATTGTAAAAGAACCTTCAAGTTACCACCCCCCCCCCCCCCTACTTCCCGCGCTCTGAAATAGAGTTATCTAATACTTCTACAATGCCTGTACAGATCTAAGATGTCAAATTAGTTTCCTACACTTTTTATAACAAATGATCATTTTTAACTTATCCCGTATTATCGTTGAACAAACCAATCTTGAATCGTTTGAAATATTTTTTCTGGCACACAATGTGAAAGTATCATGAAAAAAAATGTATTATTGTGCCACATAATGATATGATGTTTTGGACAACAATTTTTTTATATGCATTCGTTATTTTTATATTGCTGGGTTGAAATGTTTTGACGAAATAATTTATACTATTCTTTAATTCAATTCAAAACAATTAAGGCTAGCTTTTTTGCACTTTAAGGCAGAATCGGGCAGAATTATTATTCTTCTCAATTTATGATTATTCAACGAAAGAGTGCTAAATACCAAAGAATTTAGGCAAAACATTTTCTATATTTTTTAGGGATGAATAAAAAAAATCGACGCATTCTAACAATTTGTATACTTTATTTTCTAAGTTCTCGTTGGCCAGTCTCTTTGATTTTATAAAGTGCTTAATCATCATGTATCTCGACATTCATATGCGTATAGAACAGCTCTTTCTAATTTTTGAAATGTACCTTAAACTTTTGTCAGAAACCTTTCGCCAAGTAATTGGTGTCAATGTTTCTTGTTCAAATGCACATACTATATAATATGTCGACAAATATTCCGCAACTCAGATTTGTGTACAATGTGGCCATGATAGTTATTGCCAACTTATGAATTTGTGCTACGAATTATAATGTCATATGTGGAGGTTTAATTTTCTGTTGAACCAAATGGTATCAGATTAACCCATGTCAAACAATAAATCGCTAGATTGCTGCAGTAGTTTAGAACAGAAAATACCGCTTCCTTACACTCTTGTGTCTGAACATCCGTGATATTTTTCTATAACATACGCCCAGGTTCAAAAGAAAGTTTATCTCATCAAAAAAATTATTGCATTAGTTCTGCACAAAATTATGTAATATTTTATAATTGTAACACTGTGAAACTCTCTGTTCGATTAAGAAAAAATCGAGACGTATTTTAGACACATGAATGATCGTTGTCTGTGGTTTGATAAGAGGCTATGATTAATAAGAAGTGTATATTTATAGTACGTATTCAATAAAAATAGCAATGATATCTTATATAGCTGAAATTTATCATATTTAATTATTTTCCTGTTGCTTCCTATCGCTTCCACCCCAGTAATTTTATTCCTTGATAACTTATTTATTTTGTAACGGTATTTATTTTTAAAGCCATATATAAAGCTTTTTTCAGTAATCAATATTTTTATAAATCATAATTGAAACATAAAAGGGACAAATATTAACAAAACACATGACAACATAAGATTAGAATATTTTATTCACATGTCGTGCGAGGCAACACGACGCACAACATATCTTAAACAATTATCTACAATTACTCCGATACTCGCAACTCCTATACAAATATTATAGTAATATTATTAGTACTTCTTCACTATCGTAGAATAATCATATAATAATACATATGTTTATTTACAAATTTATGATACGGACTTTTGTTACCTTACCTACTTTGGCACCGAAATAGTAGAATACAACATTAATTATGGGTCATTCCACACAAAGCCAGCACAAGCACCCTCAAAAATATCAAGAATCTCGCTGCAATATTTTTTCATCTGTTTGAGTTGAAAAAAAAATTTTTTCGGTTACAAATTCGAAAATAAAATTTTTTATGAAGAAAAAACCAAATAAAATATTGCAATAAGGTTCCTAATGGTCGCGTGGAAGCTCGGGCTAGTTGAGCGAGGAATGACTCTTATAAAACGCTGACGAATGTTAAGTGGCAACATAGAAAATGTCAAAACCTCCATGAAAAAAAAATTTGCTGAGAAATGTCGTCAGAATGCGAAAAAATTGATCGTTCAACAACTTGGCAAATGTACGACCATAATAGAATTTTATTGGCAAATATGCACAATCACTTTCTCAAATTCGTAATATAATTGACCTACGTCCTAATCGAAATCCA
Source organism: Zelostemma sp. ZL-2020 (assembly GCA_022816865.1). Taxonomy (NCBI): domain Eukaryota; kingdom Metazoa; phylum Arthropoda; class Insecta; order Hymenoptera; family Platygastridae; genus Zelostemma; species Zelostemma sp. ZL-2020. The sequence continues at coordinate 6,592 of JABFQM010002090.1, read as the reverse complement.
TTTATCAAATAAAACCCTTTCGGAATACTATCTTTGCATTGACTAAAACATTTTCCAAAAACTGTATTAATGTTATCTCAAAAATGCCACAGCTGATCCTTTTGTTGTAAACTATTATCTTGAGAGAGATCCGTGAATTCTTTTTACAAAATTACTATTTTTATAGTATTTTGAGGATAGCGTTGATAATTCTTTTGGAAAAATAACAGATCATAGCGCTGTGATCATTGTTCCGAAAGAGATGTTTAACAATAGACAATAACGACGTTTTAACTTGAATAACATGACAATTAGTTAATCGTAACAATAATTTTCTTTTTGCCAACACTCTTTGAATCATTTAGAATACATTCGAACGATCACGAAATTTTTTCATGTGGAAAAGTTCAATTTTTGCCGCTTAACGAGGAACGCATAGATGAGTTGAATTGAGCTAGATTGTTCGGTTCTCCTGAGCATAGAACTTCGCAAACAGAGCTCTTCAAGTTATTAAAGTTATGCAATTTTTAACAAAAAATCTACAAGTCACATTTATTTCAACTCATTTTTCAAACACACTTATTCCGCTATTATCTAAGTTTATAAAAATGAACAGTTACATTTCAAAATACGAAGCCTCGCATACGTTTGTAATTTACATTCATAATTGTAGGTTTTACTGAAGATCGATGAAGCTGTTTATTCCAATTCTTTGTAAACACATACTATGCTGCACGTTTATAACTTTTTTCTGCGAATCGTAATTTTTGGGCCCTTTATGCATGGAAGGGATATTTACCCACGTGTAACATTATACTTGAAGCCAATTAAGTTTTCTCTCTTTCTCAATAGGGCCGCGTATGAAATGACGAATTTACTTTTCGGAAAACCACTTCTATTGAGAAAAAGAGCTGTATACAATTACTTTGCAAGCTATTCGAAAATGCGGTCAATAAATAACTGGCTTGTGACACTGCATAATTATGAATGCATGTAATTTCATTGTTCAACGAGTAATAATAAAGTATCAATTTTTTTCATTAATATTCTAATTAAATTTCAACACAAATCCGTTTCATACATACAATATTTTTTCAACATGAATGGGTTTATTTTGTTCACTTAACAATGTGAATGCTCAATTCAAGAATGTAGATGAATTTAAACATTGGATTATACGATTCCCAGATACTTGATATAAAAGAGCATCACGCAGGCGTTTCGCCGTACCGAACCTGCCGGATTTTTTCGCAAATGATCAGCCACCAGTGCCGTCGATGATTATAAAATTTACATTAGTCGCGAGTAGCAAAAATATTGAAGTATTTTACATGTTAAATACATTTTTTACAAAAAATGTTTTCAAAATTTAATCTTCTAAACAGCAGAGTCGGGAGCAATCAATTGCAATTACATCTCCTGAACAACAAGTATATTAAAATCAAAACAACTCTGAATTCTCATACAATTTGTCAAAAATTGCATTAATTTCCTAACACCTGCGTAATGCACGATTTTAGAAGTTTAAAACATGTTACATACCATGAAATTCCAGAAAAATTTTATTTTAATTCTGGTAATTGCGTTTTAAACTTCTATTAATATTTTGTTTCATTTTTTTCGAATCATGTGAAATTTATAAAGAATGATACATCGCTCTCAAAATCAATCAACATTCCAAAACCATTAAAAACATTAATATTTTATTTTCACATAAGAATCGTTTCAATTATCAAAGTACGATTTATTTTCCAAATTTCGTAAATTCTTAAATGTTGAAAATAAAAGAAAGGAAATTATGAAAATGCAATGTAAAGAATGCTTATAAATCGGCCACTGATAAGTTGATTTTTTGAATTGGATGAAAAAAAAAAATCACTTGAAAGGTTTGCTTTCGCAAAAATCCAAAGTTCTATACTTTTGACGTGAAGAAAATTATGTCAAATTACATTTATTCAGTTTTATTTAATATTATGATTTCTCTAAATCTCAAACCACGCACATACACACAATGCAGACACACAGTTAAATACTATATTCATATGCATACAGGGGGTTTCAGCTTCGAAAAATCGCTTCCGGAATTTGCACGTCATGTTTTATTCCGAATATCTACTTATCGCGGCAGAGCCAAACTTTTTACATCATTCGATACTTTTTTTATACGTCGAGATATGAATTATGCACTCTTATTTTGTTCGTTTTTTTTTTCAATATTTACAGTTTTTAAAAAGGATACATTTCATCAAAACTTCAAAGATGACGGTAAGTGATATATTTTTAAATAATTTTTTATTAAAAAAAGGTACAGATTTTCCATACTTGTCAATGTCAAATTAGCATTTAAAAAGCTGTATAGGTTTTTATGTGTCACATGCGAGTTTTACGCGCTTTTTAACGGCTGTGATACGAGCACAAAACAGCTGATTCTCCACCGGTGGCAACGGAAGGTGGTAGAACGTGCCATTTATCCCCTAGGGAGTAAACAACGCGAAAACTCCCGCTGTAGAGGGTAAAAAGGTAAAAACCCCATGGAAAAATGTCGTCAAAAAATTGGAGCGAATTCGTCCACTGGCGATCGTCGAAAAATATTAACGATCGTCAAAAAATATTGACGATCGCTAATATAAACGATCGTCTATTATTGACGATCGTCAAAAATATTGACGATCGCCAATTATTGACGATCGTCAATTATTAACGATCGTCAAAAAATTGACGATATCGTCAAAAAAATATTGACGATCGCCAATAATTTTGACGATCGTCAAAAAATTGGAGCGAATTCGTCAATATTTTTTGACGACATTTTTCCATGGGACGAGACTCGGGAAAGTCGATTCCAGGTTTGCCTTCTTCGCACGCAAGTTTCGACGAGCTCGATGTTTTTAGAGTAAGATGTATAAAAAGTGATGCCATCGTTTTTTTTCTCAATACTTACAGCTTTTAAAAAAGGATTCATTTCATCGAAACTTTGAAAATTATGGTAAGTGAATATTTTCAAATATATCTACACCTACCGTACGAACACTTTTGTTAAACAACATAACAACATAACTTTATTGCACCGTGTGTCGTGAATCAGTGCTTTGTGCTCGCTGCACATCAAATCAAAACATGCCTATAACGGACATGTGTCACATAAAGTATCGTGTACACCACGGGAAACGCGTTCTTTTCACGCCGAGCGCGATGTTTGCAGCACGAGTGGTCGTACACTATAGCATATTTCGCAGCTAGGGAGAAAAAGTCGATTTTGGCGATCATTCGTCGGAATCGACGTTCCTCGCGTGTTGCGAACGATACTTTTCACAACAAAGGCGAGAAATACGTATTTTATGCAACGTAGGTCAAAAAAGTGTACTTTTCGTCTCTTACGGGGCGAAATATTCCACTTTTTTGGCCTTCGTTCGAATGCAACACGAAGAAAACGTCAATTGACTTCGTGTGGTTGTAACTCTCGCCTTCGGCTCGGGTTACAACGTCACATTTAGCAGAATTACCGTTTACTTCTTGGTTTCATAATATACCAGTGTAGCCCCGTGTAGGGCGAAAAAGTGAGTTTTTCGAGCCTGCGTTGTGAAAAGTTTATCACAAAATTGTAACAAAAAATATATATTAAATCTTGTCGCGTAAAGTTTGTAGATAAGTAGTCATAATGCCACTGTTCAATAACACATGAGAACATTTGTGAATGCCGTTTTTCAAATAAATATGAAAGTTTACCGCCACTATAAATTTCAATTACTTTTGTTACCGCTGAAAAAAAACGTTGACTTTCGAATGCAAAATATCTCAAGAACCGATGTTTTCTTGTCACAGTTTCGTAATACTATATTTTTTGACTGATTGAGCTAAACAAGAATATATTTTGAAATTCACCCCCTCAATCACAGTGACATTATTTCAGAAAAAATTAACGCTTCATTAGTCCTTTGGACGCGTCAAGTAGCAAAACTGACACGTCTTTTGAAATTTGAGGTATGAAACACTATCGAAAACGGTAACACTTTTTATGAATATGAACTTTCGAATATACAAATATGTTTTTATGCACGTTGGACTAATGAAACATTAACCTTTCTGTTTTGAGCAACTTAACATTAATTTCATCCCTTTTTGAAAAATACATCGCCGAATGATTTTAAATGTCAATGCGTGGTTTTATGACTACTGTCGAGGACTCTAGACGCGTAACGCTGGGTGCCAAAGCCGGCGGAGACCCTTTCGGGGTGACAGACTGGGCTCTGCTGCTGCTCGGAGTTGCCGAAGGGGGTATCAGAGAAACAACCTCTGGGCTCGAGTTCTGCCCATTATCTTCGTATACTCTTTCCTATAAGACAATGAATTATTGATCCGCATTTTCTTATCCTTACTCATCTCGATGCATGCTCTCTCGGTAGGTAATCTAACTAGTTTGGCTTTTTCTCATTAGCTTACGGCGTCAAAAGTTCGACCAATTCACAAGAATTTCGCATGCCCGATCTATGATTAACGTCCTCCGAATCGCAATTTTTTTAATTCTAGGTTTAAGTACTTTTCGCCATACTTTCTGCCAGCTGAAAAATGGCCAGTGAAATTTGGACGACCATTGTTTATGTTATAATCTAGAGTACAAACTGTAATATCAAGTGAATGAAACACAATTATTGACATTAATAGTTTACATTTGCTAGTATGTATATTTTCTTTCTTTACTGGACATTTACTATTTATAAACTTTGGCCTTAGCCATGGACAAAGAATTGAATTGCAACATTTGCGAAAAATAGAAACATTACAATAGGAGTGTTCACGTAAATATAAATGGCAACCATCTGTGCTCCCGAGTTATAATCGCTATTATTTCTAATATGTAGCATGGCAACATAATGTATTATCATTTGATTGATACGTTTGTAGTACATTGGAAATTTATGAATCGAAAATGAATTGTAAAATAAATTCTCGAGTACAGATTGTCAATTCAGTTTCTTCGAAAATTCAAAGTTGGAACGTTCATCTTTTTTCTTTTGTAAATGAGAAACCTACCGACATAATTGACTCTAACCATTTATTTGAAAAGAAATTCAAGTTATATTAAATTGCTTAAAATGTGCAACTATTTTCACGGTTGTACAAATATAATTTTAAGCACATAATTCCTGAAATGGTACGAACTATATGCAATCGCTATGTCAGTCTTGAAATGTAGGATGTGAAATACATTACATTTTGCACGTATATTAATATTTCAATTATTACGAAAAATACATTATTATCATCTCATTTATTTCTCCCATAGAAGGGGGAGTAAATTGAATATTCTTATATCGCATTAAATAACTTTACGTTTCGAAAACAGCACATTGTCTTCAGTGGATCAGAACTTGAAAAACGCCTCGTGAGTTGCCACGAGCGATAATTGAAGGCCACTCCAATACTTCGGATATATATAAAGCACATACATCTCTTAAACTTTTTTCAGTCGGTTAGTATTCTTCCTCTCTTTTTGTAACTTACGTAGTAATGATAGATATAAAAATTATTCGTGTCAACAAATTCATGTTTTTTCAACGCCGATTCGTAAAGTATTAAATAAAACTGTTCTCTTGCATGAATCTATACAAAATATAAGGTAAATGTCCCAGTAATGGACCACCTAAGCAAAATTCGAAATTCAAACGCTGATTTCCAAGTGAAAAATAACGTTTCAGATTCTGTTCTTTCCGTAAGCAATGTAGAATTCTCGTAAGAACAAGTTGCATTTTCTGTTTTTGTACAGTTGTAATTAGTTTTTTAATTACGTGCAATTAAGTAGTCGGAAGCACGAATGTCCCAGCAATGGACATGGCTGGGAAAAACGTGATTACGATTAAAATTGAAAATTATTTTCAACTACGAGTGTTGTCTGAAACGACAGCTTTTTGTTTTGTAGAAAAAGTTAATAATAATCACGTTTTTTGTATTTTTTTCACGGCCCGGTTTATTACTGGGACATGGTCCATTACTGGGACATTTACCTTGTGTACTAATAATAAATACTTTTCCGGTAAATTCAACCCTACCAATACATGGAAGGAAATTTTTTCAAATATATTGTTACAATGTTCGGATTGTTTTTTGGTAGAAGTAATAAATACCGATAATCGAATACAACGATGCTTTTCAATACTCATAATTAATTATGTTTTCACATATCTACGTATCGAATATCGCTGCTCATTTTCGTATACTACGTCGTTTCGGTTTCATTCATCTGAATGAAATGTAGAGGCAAATGTTGCAGTTTGATCGGGCATTCGACCTTAGGTGTATTGGCTTTCTATCATTTCGGCACGTCATTCGTGTCAATCAATAATTCAATGTTTTTGAGAACAAAAAAGAAACACAGCACAAGATTAAGATGACGAGCATGATGGGTGCAACAATTGGTATTTTGAGTAGAGAAGAATTTGCATACTTGATTCAAATATTTTCATCCAAAACACACAAATTTAATGCTTTTTTTATAATAAAAGTAAGGGAATATCGTCTAGGTTGGGACGGGTTTCTTTGGATGCTGATATCTCCTTTTCATATTAGTATTTTTCGACTTTTATTGCACCGTTTGAAAACTATATTAAGTGGCTTA
>JABFQM010002089.1:0-16787 GCA_022816865.1 Zelostemma sp. ZL-2020 | reverse complement strand
TTTTTTCGTGAAGAAGAAGATGTTGTTAAATAAATTATACTGGCATATTAAATGTAATTAATGACGTTGCGTTATAAATATTTTTTCTAATTCACCCTTGCATTAAAGTATCGATCCACCTTAATTACTCAATTCATTAAAAAGAGTCAATCAGTCAAACTTTGAGCAAATGTCAACTCAATTTCGAGAGAAACTCCATAAAAACCAATACACTGATTAATCATTTATTGCATTTTCGGAAAACCACATTCATGAGCCAGAAAAGCCGGAAAAGCCATGGAATTTCACATAAAAATGCACGTCGCGCGTTAATAAATGCCGCTCTTTCATTCCCTCGCTGGAATCTTTCGCGTTATTTCTGGGATTGAAATGGTTTTCCAAGGCATGAGCGTAGATGTGAAAGACGCTGTCCCGGATAGACGAGGAGACAGGGGAGTCAAGTTTAAGGCCACGAGACGTCGGTGACGTCAGGCCCGAGTCAGGGCCAGCCATAACCTTGGCCAACGCGATCTCCAAAAGTTGCAAATAATTACATTCCGGTGTCTCCCGCGTTCGCGGAGCTCACGACAGCTGCTTCGATGAGTAACAACGCGAAATCCAGCCCGAGTAATTACACTTTGTAATCGACAATTCGTTTATTTTACGCAGCTGGCTAAACAGGTAGTCGCGCGAATCAACATAATTTCGCGATCAATATTCCGCGGAGAAAATCCTGGCCGGATTAATTGCGATTTCTTTGTGCAAAGTTTGTCGAAATGTCGCGCGATATTTTTCGAGCTTTGACGTGGCCGCGATTCAGGGGCTTCGGCGAGAAAAAGCATTCGAGTTTTGCAAGAGCAGAGGTATGGACGGAGAACGTCTTGAATAATTTATAGAAAGTCGATGAAAGAGTTCAAGGCCAAATTTTTCGAGTTCGCGGGAGATATCGATAAAACATCCGCGCTTTTTCAAAAACCCGGTTAAAGCCGCGAAAGTTGGCGCTTTTGAATCGACGATTTATCAATTCCACACGCAAATCCGTTCCCTTATCGGCGTTTTATTTGTCCGTTATCGTTAAACCAAGTTTGATAATTGTGTTTTCACAAGAAACGACTGAACACTTCGTTGAATGTTCAAGCTGAAGTAACAAAAGTATTTGTTCGTTGCATTTCGTTATGCAAAAAAGCCCGGAATGAAATTTCCCCTCGGGGAACGCGGCGAACGTTTGTCTGGGTTTGGAAGCGATGGAAAGACCGACATGTTTGTTCTTTTATCGAACAATTTCGAGGATTGCCGACGCAGCACGTTGTCGCCGTATTAGCCTTGACCGTGATCTACGAAAGCGAGTCGAGAATATCGATTTTTACCCCGCGGCGCCCAAGCTCTTCCCAGTTGGCTCGAAAAAGCCCAAATTTCTCGTTCGCGAGAGCATTTTCTCACGTTATTCTCGCATGCGCCAATTACGTTCGAGCTTTTTTTCCCTTGTACTTTGCGCCTTGACCGTGACCCAAGTTTTGCGGCCTTGTTTATTGATTCTGTGGGTATTGGATACGCCGATTTCAATTATTAACCGAAACGTTCTTCATAATGAGCTCGGATTTTTTTTGCTACCTAATAATACTGTGAAATAGAGGCCAAATTAAGGGTTTGTTGAGACTCGAAACCGAACTGGAATGTTTTACTCTTCAACTATCGATTTTTACAAATTTGAACTTTTGAACATTGTTTCTCAATTCACAATTGAATTTTGTTATGAAATAATTGTTTTAAAATTTTGAAAAAATTCGGAGACATTATGGAAGTGCTAGAATGTGCTCTCAATTTTTTTCAAATTTTAAAAACTATTATTTTACAATATCCAAAAATTTTCATTTTTTTGGTTTTTATGGTAGAATCCTTACATCAACTATGAATAAAAATTTTTAAAAAACTATGAGTATATTCTAGCACTCGAAGAATGTCTCTAAATTTTTTCGGATTTTTGGAACAATTATTTCGTAACGAAATCGATTTGTTAATTACAAAAGTGTCAACATTTTTATTTTTGGTTAAAATTAAATTCACAAGTGCGAAAAAATGCGGGCGCATTTATCAGTAACTGCAATGGACTGACAATTTTTCGCAAATTTTGCAATCGACAATTTCCTGAGAAAAAAAACAACGTAATTTTGTTGACCATAAATAAAAAACGCAGCGACCGGATTTGGTTGCACATCGCAGAACGCACTTTTTTCGTTACCCGGAGTGTAAAAAAAATGCGGGAATTTCAATCGATAAACCTGATCGAAGGAGAAAACATGCGCGATGTTTTTCGCGAGGGAATGAAATCACTTTATTGCGTCGTTTAATCAACCGGTTTTCGCGCAAAATCGTTAGGAGCGCATTCGCGCTTGCGAAACGGCGACTCCGCGTCGTTCGCGCCTCGGTTGAATGATTCCTGTTGAAACTGTCTTCGGTCGTTTACGAAAGTCAAGTTCAAGGCCCGAAGCGTTTCAACTCTTTTCTCGAGTTTCTACCGACGACTTTTCTTTCAATATTAATTCTATTTCCAGCCGCGGCATAATTTATCGACGCGAGGCCTTACGCAACGGCGAGAAATAAAATGAGAAAATCAGCTCGGATTTTGTGTCTCGGGTAAAAATAGAACTCGCAAAAAGTGCATTCGAGCCTAAAGGAAGTTCGCCATCTGCCGCTCGTCTCCTTTTTTCCCCGTCCAAATCATTTAGTCTAGCGGCGTTTCGCTTCTGCGAAAATAGTTATAAATCCGCTGTCTTTTCGGAGAAACTCGCGCTGATGGCGAAAAAATGGGCCGCTCGTTTCAGGTTTGCATGATGTCTGGAACGGCCATTGAAAGCATGATCGGAAACACGAGAACGATACCGATGATCAAACAGGAAGTGGACAACTCCGCAACACCTACGCAGAACTATCATCAAGTATGTTCGCCAACCACGACGCTCCAGCAACAAGAGGTAATTCGTTTATTACGTTTATTGAGCTTCTCTTTGCGACGTTGATTGAATCATCGAGTTCTAATAACGATTTTTTATGGACGTTTATTCGAACGGTCGAGTCATTCTGGGGATTGTTTTTATGGGATTATTTATGTGTTTCTTTGGAGCTGAAATATGTGAAGATTTTGGAATTTAATTGTTGTAATTAATGGTTGGAGAATCTCTTGATTCCAGTTTTCTCGTTTTTAAGTTTTTAATGGAGTTTTGGTTGATTTAATTGATGAATTTACGAGTTGGAACCGCTTGTGTTCATATAGTTCAATTTTTTTAGCGACTTCAATTCAAGTTTTTTTAAAACAATTTTATGTTGTGTTAATAATGTTGGAAAATTTGACTGGAATTGTAAAATTGAATTTACAACTCAAAATCGAGAGAAACTGAATAAAAAAAGATGATGATGATTTTTTTATGTGTGCTTCGGATCTGAAATATGTGAAGATTTTGGAATTCAATTGTTGGTAATTAACGGTTGAAGAACCTGTTGATTCAATTTTTCTCGTTTTCAAGTTTTTAGTGGAGTCTTGGTTAATTAAATTAATGAATGCACGAGTTGGAATCGCTTGTGTTCATAAAGTTAAATTTTTTTAGCGATTTCAAGTTTTTTGTTTTCCAACAATAATTTTGAGTTGTGTAAATAATGTTGGAAAACTTGACTGGAATTATAAAATTGAATTTACAATTTACAAAAACGAGAGAAACTGAATAAAAAAGATGTATAAATTAAAGATCAAGAATGATTTATTGACCTTTGAAAAATGATTGTCAAAAGCCACAATTTTAAGCTGGAAAATCAGGGAAGAGAAACAAATTATTTTGCATTTAAAAAATGTTGCCATAAGTCATAAGAAATTACGAACAATTTAAAAAAATTGAAATTGCTTTTTTCTTACTTGTAATTTGCTGAAATTTTTTGTAATTTTCGTATTTTTTTGTTCAGTAATTGTTCCAAGTAGATTTAAAATTGTTTATTCAACTTTTGGAATAAAAAAATCATCCTTCAAAAAAGATAGATTTTCCAGGCTTCACAATAATAAAAAAAACATTCTGAAAATCCGGAAAATTCAGAGACAAGTCAAGCAATTTTTTAACCTTTCAACCAATCACTTCAATTGCTTTAATTCGACGTGCAATTGAATAATTCCCAACAACGCAATCATCGGTTTGATTTTTATCATGATAAAAATTTTTCAACTAAAACTATCAATCATCCTTTTTTTTAAAAGTGAATATATTCTCACTAACTTTTTTGTTTCTCAAGTCTACACCTTTATAATAAAAAAAAAACGATCATCATGAAAAATGATGAAGCACACAAAAAACTGAAATGAATGTTCAATTTTCAGAGTCTGTGCTCCAAAATGGATTTGTCAGATTACGGGGGAGGTGGAGGCAGTCCAGGCAGCCCGGAAATGCACCACTGCTCGTCGACGACGCAAGTTTTGGGAACCACCGAGGTACCGAAATGCCCCCAACTTCCGAAATGCAATAAAACTCGGTGAAAAACTCGGCTCTTATTTTTCAGGACGGCACGAAGGAAGAAGATTTGATGCCGAGGAGGTTATGCCTCGTTTGCGGTGACGTAGCGAGCGGCTTTCATTACGGAGTAGCTTCGTGCGAGGCTTGCAAGGCGTTTTTCAAAAGAACGATACAAGGTAAGCCAAGCTCTCCAAGCTCAAAGGCCAATGAAGGTAACGTTATAAGCCTTTCAGAGTCACTTTCGTTGCTCATCAACATCTTTTCCTCGCTTCTTTCTACCTCGACAAAAGCGTTTCGATGCAGTTTTTCCTTTGTACAAATTTCGCAAGTGCTACTTTGCTCGCCGTCTTTTCCTGAAAAATCTTTTTATCGACTCGAAGCGTTACAATCGCATTCGCTGCTTTCTAGATTAATTCCGTAAGTTGAAAATCGAGTAAAACCTCGAGGGCTGGAAAAGCTGCCTGCTTTCAGCTCATAACGTTTCCTTGTCGAATCTTTTCCTACGACCCAGATAGTGCTGAACTCGTTATTTATCTTTCCAACTTTTCGTTCTACGGTTGAATCAATGAAGAGCTGGCAAATTCTCTAAGCGAACGTTTCTTAAGAGTCGATGTTGTGGTACATAAAGTAGAAAATGCTTGATTCGGTACTGTCTGGCCAAGAACTCTGAATATAATGATTAAGTAGCGAGCAATTTTACAGGTAACATCGAGTACACGTGTCCTGCGAACGGAGAGTGCGAGATAAACAAACGCCGGAGGAAAGCGTGTCAGGCCTGCAGGTTTCAAAAATGTTTGCGACAAGGAATGCTCAAGGAAGGCGTCAGATTGGACAGAGTCAGAGGCGGCAGGCAGAAATATCGAACCGTCACGAACCCATATGTTCCTGTAAAAACAGTCACGCTCGAAGGTACAAATTGTCGCGGTAAAGCGCACTTTACGAAACGTCGATCTTCGTTTTGTATCAAAAAGAAAAATGTCGAGTTTGTATTCTTCGCTTTCAATGCAAAACAAACGATCTTTTTGTTTCAAACTTGCGTAGGATCGACAAGTTCCACGGAATCGATGAGTAAGTTGATGTTCGAATCGAGAAACAAGCGTTAACTTTTAATACAGTTGACATTGAACTCGAGCGGAGCGAACTTTTTATTCTAGACTCGAATGTTTCGAAGCGCCGTTGTCTCGTGAAAGTTTAGTTTGTACCGCGGCGACGATTAGTTTTGAGAAATGGATTAAAAGCGTTGTTTCTTTTGCGCAGATAATAAAATGGTCGAAGCGTTGATCGCTTGCGAACCCGACATGCTGCAAGTCTCCAGTATTTCACAAACTTTGGACACCGATCAACGAGTACTCGGACAACTTTCGGATCTTTACGATCGCGAGCTCGTCGGAATCATAGGTTTGTCGAATGCGTCGGTGAATTTTATGACATTTTTTAAACAGGCGCTTATGAGAGATTTTTTTTACAGGTTGGGCCAAGCAGATACCCGGTTTTGGAAATTTAGCTTTGAACGACCAAATGCGACTTCTGCAAAGTACCTGGGCCGAAATCCTGACGTTCAGTCTCGCTTGGCGGAGCATGCCGAATTCCGGGAAATTGAAGTTCGCACAAGATTTCACGCTCGACGAAAGGCTCGCTCGCGAGTGTCATTGCTTAGAACTTTATTCGCACGTGAGTGACGAGTAAAACGTGAAATGACCACTCGAAGAATGTCTGTTTTTAATGTAAATTTTTGACGTTTTGGCAGTGCATTCAAATCGTCGAGAGGATCCAGCGACTAGGACTGGCGCGGGAAGAATATTTCGTGATGAAGGCACTGATTTTAACGAACAGCGACGCGAGACTGGACGAGCCCCAGGCGCTGTATCGTTTTCGCGAGTCCGTCTTGAATTCCTTGTCCGACTCCGTGGCAGCGATTCGGCCTGGCCAAGCACTCCGTGCGACTCAAAATATGTTCCTAGTTTTGCCGAGCCTCAGGCAAGCCGACGCCATCGTTAGGAAGTTTTGGTCAAGCGTCTATCGAACTGGCAAAGTTCCCATGAACAAACTCTTCGTTGAAATGCTCGAGGCTGCGTGTTACCGATGAGAGAATCGGCGCGATGCAAACTACACAAAATTTACTAAATGTTGTTGTTATTATTACAATTATGACTATTATTAATATTATTTGACCGCGAGATACGAGTAATGTAGGTTACAAACATTCAGGGATTTTATTATCTAGTTAATATTATGAAAAATCTTGTATAAACTTATACATCGATGCTTACACTAATCATTGTGCCACTGGCGGCATTTCCGAATTGCTAACGACGAAAAAGTTTCTGGGGAAAAAATCCTTTTGCCGTTACTGTTTCGATTCTGGAAAGCAGTATTTTAGTTTTCTCAATCCCTATTTTTGCTCTTGCTTCGTTTCAATTGAGTTTCAGTTTTGTTTGTAGGGTTTTTTTGTACAGCTTTTTTATTCAGTATAATTGTAAAAGCGTGTGAATTATTTTTCTCGTGCTTGTGCTATGATCGATTATTCAATGAATATTTATAAAACTTTTGGAGCGCACTGTTTTATTTCGAGTAACTTGATTTGGAAATTTTTCCTTCGAGTGTTTTTACTGATTTAATCCCCAAAAACCACGTCATTAGATTTTTTAAATCACTCCAATTGGATTCAAAAGTTGAAAACAAAATTTTACGTTGCAAGTAAATTAATGGATTTCTCAGGAAATTTTTTCGTTGCGTTTTGCGAGAAAACAAATAATTCTGTTCTTGTATGAATTGGGTAATCACCTCACAATTGTAAATTTAAATACGTAATTTTTTTGGTACAATTTATCGTAGATTGAAATGATTTTTAATTTCTTTCTCGACAACCAATGCGTATTTGTAAACCGGCGTAACTAAATTTTATTATGCAAATATTTGAACCATAGCAAATGTGCGCAAGACACATTTTCTATAATCTTATGGGGTTCTTGCATCCGAAGGTTTGTTTAGGTTCTCTAGTATGTTACATCTTATAAAACTGACGAAAACAGAATCAATACATTTAAACGATGAATTATTTTTCTCTCGTTACATTGTAAGCGTGACATTTCGTAAGCTGCTTTTTTCATTGGCGTGAAATTGCACTTTTTATGGGTTCAAAATCAACTCGAAGATTGAATGTTAGTTATGAAAAGGTCGTAAAATGCATAAAGTAATTGTCTTAATAATGTGTCTTATGAAATGTCGTGTTCTTGATTTCTTTCGCAACATTTGCCATGTGAAAATGTGTACGAAGGTAATGGAGAGTACAGAAAATTACTCATCGAGATATAAGATAAGGAAAATTGTATCGGCACATGAAATAGATATTTTTGTCACCGCGAGCCTGAAATCGATAATTTAGTATCGAAACATAAGTCTCTGGTTCTCCGAACATCACAAGAACATTCGACAAATAATATAATCAGCGAGGTGGACAGAGACGAGCCGATGAAAATCAAACTCTGGCCTTGCAAATTGTAGGCTAACGTGCAATTTACGTATGTTTCATACGGCAGTTGGAAATGTAAATATCGAATTTTTAGCTTTGATAATTCAGTTGCGTGATATTTTTTTAACACAAAAATGTTTCCCGGTTATACGTTTATGTTTGGATAGACAAAAAATTCGAAAATTATTTTTCATATTGCCAATAATGATTGTGATATATATTTTCAAGGATCGAAATTCAGCCAATTTCGAATTGAAAATAAAAAAAAGTTTCTCAACCATTTATGCGACTTTATTTACGTCCAACATCTTGAAGCGAGCGCAATTAGAGAAAATTTTATATCGCGTTAGCATTTTTAATCGTCATTTTTCAGTTTCCCTCGTTGAATGAATATGTAATTTCGAATTTGACTCGAGTCCTTGCAAACTCATTCGCGTCGTCGCGATATGCTCCGGCGTCCGTGATTAAGCGAATATACATAATAAATTTCGTCTTTTCCGCAAGAAAAATTCACGCCCCGACAAGTCTCTGATTTGCCGTCTTCTTGCTCTTTTTTTGCGCTTTTTCTTCTTCGCCTCTTCTTTTATTCGCGCGGAGCGACGTTGCGAAATTATCATGTTTCGTCGTTGAACATTTTTCACGCGAAGAAATCACCGGGACAATACAAATTGACGAATTTTGTTAACGCTCATTTTTCATCTTTTTTTTAACGAATATTAACAAAATGCTCAAATTATCATCAATGAAAATCCAGTAGAGCTTTGACTTAATCTTTGGCAGTTTTTTTCTGTTGGTGATTTTTTGTTAATTTTTTTTTAATGTTCCAATACTAATTGAAATTACAAAATGCTGCCAGGTACTTTCCGGTCCGATTAAGAAATTTTTTTTAAATGCAAGTTTGCTTTGAAGAGCGTTTTTCCATTTCCACTTGAGTTTTTTCTTTCGCTTTGAGTAAGGACGTACTTTATTTTTATTCCATCGCGTTCGAGTTTCCTTGTAAATTCTAATTATATAAATTTTATTAAATCCACAGAACGATGAACTTTATTCATACTTCATTGTTTAATTTGAAATGCTGAACTAACTTGTCTCTTTCCTTAGTTTCAAAATTCATTGAATAATTTAACCGTTTATACTCGACTTTTTCTTGTTCCATCATTTATTCCCGAAGCCAAAAAAAGCTTTATCGAACTGTGATATTCGCAGTAGTTCTTGGTACGTTGACGCGCATTTTTTCTTCATTTTTCCATTCACACTTCTGCCACAAGAACAAGAGAAACAACAAAGTCGCCGTTCCCGGGCATCTCAATTTTACTTTTATAAGCGCGGAATCGCCAAGCTGCTGCAGTTACTCAGGATTACAAACAAAGAAAAGCAAAACTTCGAAAAACCGCGGAACAGATAAATCTGCCAATGCAGAGCGCAGGTTCTACCGATGTAAATTTATTTTCTAAAAATATCCAATCAAGCGTATAAATTATTAAAAATTCGTACCTTTTTTAAGAATAAAAAAGCGTCGGAAAGAAAATTAATATCAGGAAACATTTTTAAAAACTTTCTCCGAGCTTTACTTTCGATCGATTTGAAAACGCATTTTTCTCTCGTTTTCCCGACAATTATCGAGCGTATAAAAAAATTCCAGGGAATTATTCGTCGACTGTCATTTGGATTATGCAAGTTTTTCCGATAATCAAAAGTTGAGTATTTCGCTGAACCAAGATTATGCAACTAAAGCACTGAAAGACCGACAAGATTGCCAACTTGCACTTTGTCGTTAATGAGAATATACTCGAGTTTCGCGCCCAACAAAAGTTGTATCGTACAAACACCAGCGCTCCAACTTTGGTTTATTTCAAATTTACCGCTGCCTATCATTATTGCGGCAACTGCGATGAGGTTACGCGCCAAGTAATTAGGAAATTCTATTTTCTAAAGGTTACATCACTTCAAGTTGGAAATAATTTTGAAAGGATTTGAATTTCAAATGTTCGGACACATTTCGTAAAATATTCTGTTTCAATTTTTTATCCATGAGATTGATGTTTCGAACCGAATTCCTTTCATTCTCAAATTCTTACAATTTTGTGCAAAACGGAATTTTGACAAAAAAATTGTTGAAGTTGTTAAAAGTTAGTAAATTTGAGAATAAATTTCGAAAGATGGCCCAAAAACTGTTTTCAATTCATCAAAAAAAGTTTTCATAACATTTTCCATCGTTGAAAATGTTTTATATTTTTATGTAAAAATAACTTGCATGAAAGAATTAAACATAAAAAGTATATTTTTGAACGAAAAACAAACAAAATTGAAGATGAATCGAATTCGGTCCGAAGCGTTAATCACATCGATTTTAATTTCAACTTCAAAATCAAAATACATCGAGCTTTATCAGATTCAAAAAATTATTTTACCAAAAGTAGCCAAATAATCGCAATTTTGTAGACAAAAGATCGAGGAGTAAAAAAGTTTAGACAAAGGAAGAAAGCGTGGTAAATGAGAAAATGTAGAAGGAAGAATATAACGACGGAACAGTCATTAGGATGCCACAAATTTTAATGAGCAAGCAGAAGCTGCAGCACAAAGGACGGTGGAGTTATACATCGCCAAGATATTGCATCTTCAAAGAACTTACTGGTTGCGACAATACCAAGGAGTGCATGAGACGATATTGGCTAACCAGACGAATTATCCCCGAAATCTTCGCGAATTATTTATTTAGATTTTAATCTCGCGTTTGGAAACGAAAATGAGATGTTTTCCCAGACCGCTCGTAATTTTTCTCGATACGGAATCCAACGTTTTTTCAATGAAATTCTAATATTTGCGGAATCTAAAATATTGAGCACGAAACGAAAATTAAAAATAACCTGTAATAATGGTCAGCTTGACTTTTGAAGCAACCGCTTAAACGGGAATTCACGGATTCAATGGCCTCAATACATCGAGAGCTTTTTTCGGATCGTATTCAATATCCACGGCGCAATTGCAAATGCCACTTCTATTGAAATAAGTAAAAATACTTTATGCAACGGGAAAAAAGAAAAAAATGTGCAGAAAACATCGTTTCCATTCAGAGCCAAATAATAATGCAGAAATTCCGGAGTTCTATAGTGTGGCAAATGTAATAACCCCATTGAAATATCCTGCATGTTTTCTCGAATTGAAGAAACATGTACTCCGAACATTCCTAGGACCAAAATTATGCATACCGCGTTTCTGCAATCTTTCGACATTGTCGAATAATTCGTGAATATTGGAATGTTTTGTAAATATCGACGACAAAAATGGAGGAATGTAAAAATTCCGATCCCGAAGTAAATGTATTTTCGTGTCGAAGCATGAGAGAAATTTAATTGAACAACAAGCGCGACCGCCAATCCCGGAATCTTTCGATGGCTGTTTTTTCGGTCCCAGGGAACTCTTGATGAAGAGTTGGGGAAAAAGCGAGCGAGAAGAGAAAAAGTCCGAGGCGAAGGAAACAAATTGAAACAAGAGAAACAGCGTTGAAAAGTGGTAAAAGCAAACGAAGGATTTGTAATGAACGACTCGATGGAAGGGACTTTACGCGAGATGAAGAGCACGCGATTCCACGTAGGGTCGACGACGGTGCCCGATTCGAGCGTTGCCGATGTATTCAAATGAAATTACACCGTCGTCCCATTCCACGTTTGATTTTCCGAGCGCTGGAAATGGAATGCGAGATCGATTCGCGTCGACTACTTTCTTCAAATATTCCAATACTATTGCCAAACGGTCCATTGTAGACGAAAGATATTCCGAGTTTGCCGGAAAATCCGCAGACGCGCAAAGCGCAGGTGAAAACTTGGGGAATGAAACCATGAATCATAGAGCAACGTCTATTCGGGGCCAGGGGAACGAGTCCGTTTATTTCTGATTTAAAAAGCACGCCAACTGCATTTTTCGTGTCTCCGCTCCTCGTGGAATTTTCAAATCGCCGAAAAACGCTTTCTTTCTTTAATCTATATTCGTTTAAGGACTCATTTAATCGTGGTTCGAAGTATGAATTGTGGAATAAAATTGATCGAAAAATGAATGACATTTTAACGAAATCCTATTGATAACATTTGAAGATGAATGTAATTTATTGAATTACATTCATCATCATTTATTGAATCACATTGAATTTTTTTCGGATATTGCAAAAAATGTGGTTTAAAGATCATGGATGGTAATTTCGCTGAATTAACTTCTTGTAAAATAATTTATTGAATATTGGATTAAAATTTGAATAAAACTGGGTTGAATTCTATTTAAGTCATAATTTTTATTGGCTTTTGAAGCAAATTTCATCACAATTATCTTCCAATTTTATACGAAATTCAATCGAGCGATAAGTAAACGAGAATCCACTCCGAAAAAAACTTTCCCTTATTTGATCAATTCTAATTGAGATTACGAGTTGAAAATACCGTTGAAAATATCGAAAAATAAGGTTAAACTTAGCACAATTCGAATGGATAAGTATCTTTTCAAACTACGAATGAAAGAATTAATCTCCGCGACTGATTTTCCGTCATCATTTTCCGACCTTTATTGTTTTTATGTAACCGAAGATTTCTTCGTGAACAAATTCATTCAATTCGTGATATTTCGCCAAGGGTCACGTTCACGGCTGATAATGTTCGTACCGATTTACGAGCGTGTCGTAAATTCATGAGCAAACGTGTACATTAGTTGGAGTGGACAGGTCGATGCTTTGAACCACTACTGTTTTTTATCGTCTCAAATTGTGATCGATCCTCGCGCCCTCGCAATTTTTATGCGAATCCGGTATTTATGACTCGCCGGTGAACCGGGGATGTGTATGAAGAAGCATTTCGACCTTTCGGATTTTACTGCTCCGTTTATGAAGCACGTTTCGTGTAAGAATCTACTTTTAAAATGAAATTGGAGCAAATCAGATAAAAGCGTAATTGTAATAAGATTATTGACGAAAAAAAGGAAACACCCCAAAAGGCGGATTAATTCGCGTAGTTTGCACATCAATCCGCCGAATGGTAAAAAGTCAGTTTAATCAGTTCATCAATACCGTTTCCACGAACTGCGTTACAAAGCGAATAAATTTCATGTCGCCTGAAAAAGAGAATCAGCAAACATACGCGTTCTCGATGAATTGAATCACCGCGATGCGATGCCGTAATTATTTGCATATAAATGCATGCATCAAAAACGAGTCGCACATAGATAAATATTGCTTAATTCATTGTATTACATGATTAATGTCCGGCATTGTTTTTGCTGGGCAGCAATAAAGCGGAACACGAAAAAGTCGAGGCCAAAATGGCTCGCTCATAATTGAGCGCAAAGCAATTAAATGGCTGTGGCGCGGAAGTAGAATCATGTGTCGTTGCGACTTTCTATGGGGCAAAAAGTGAGATGCAAAAAGGGGTAGGAACGCGTTAATACGGTGACACGCCGCATAGCGGCAACACAGTCTCTGCAAGAATAAAGAAAAGGGAAGGTAAACCGAGACGGGAGAGTAGGCGTTTGAATTATAGTGAGATAAAATAACGTTCTCGCCAGAAAAGAGTCGACATAAAAAGGCGGTCCTATTGTCCCAGTAACATGCTTGGTAGTAATAAAAAATACTGTAGCGTAACGCCAAAAGACGTGTGGTTTTAGTTACTTCGGGAAACTTTTTCATCTGTTGTTTCTTTGTTCAAAAGTCCAACATCGATCACGCAATGCGCATTTGGCGTGCGATCATAATTTCAATCGAAATTTTAGGTCGTTTAAAAAAATATTGAGTTGAGTGGTTCTTTCATTTAAATTTAAATTTTATTTCTATGAAAAATGGTGATTTCACTGTGTATTTTTGTCAAATTGTTTAAATATGTAATCATAAAAGATTAATTATATTTTTAATAATTCATATCGGCGGTAAAGATACAATTTCATGAAGATATTTCATCTCGTCTGAAATTAAAGTTTTTTTCCAAATTGGCATTCGTTTTTATTATTTTTCAAATAATTACTATGATTCAAATTATCGAAACATTTTTTAATTTTCGAAAACCAATTATTATTCATTTTTTATTCGTTTGATTTAATTTCCTAGCAAAAATGTGAAAATACAGAGAAAAAATGCGAACAAATGCAAAAAAACGGAAACATACAGAAAAATACCTTACACGCGAAATGACGGAAATATCAGTTTTTCCGTTTTGGTAATTTATTACATATTTTATATCACTGCTACAATTACTTAGCAGACCCTAGAAAAAATAAAAAAAATAATGAATGTAGTAAAATGTAGAAAAAATACCAAAAAGTACGAGGAAACACGGATGCTGACAATAATACCAGATTTTCTATAACTGTTTTTTCGCATTCGTTCGAATTTTTTCAAATGTTTTGCTTTTTCTCGCATTTTGAAATTTTTATTGTGGTCGATAAGACGAGGAAAAAAATACCTGATAATCTCGTTTTACAAAAACCAAAGATTAGGAATTAAAAAAATATAAAACACTTATTACGGCTTGATAAACTTGGAAGCGATGAAATGCTCAAAACGTAACAAAACATAAATGCTGGAGTATCGAGGGAATTGAGGGAAATGGAGTTGAAGGTAGAAGGGATGGGGCGTGAAGAGCTGCTTTTGAGAGTAGGTATTCAATACAGCGTTAAGAACAGAACCAACAGCTGGGAACAAATTACCGGAGCTGCACGGACATTGGGCTTGTATTGATCTGAACTACAAGTTTAATGTGTCAAAGTTTACTGAATCAGAGCATGTGACATTATTACCGCAGACTCCATTTACATAATCAATGCCCCGTTAAAATATGTGACGATGTAACATCATAAAAAATTTTACAGAGCCCCAATTAATCTCCAGGTGGATATAATCATTTTACGTGATTGATGAATTCGATGCGCCGAACAAGATACAAAATGATGGATTTTCATCGGTCGCTCGAAGCGGTTGGAAATTTCTCTCTCGCCTTTCGTGTTCGTTATGGAATTAGATGATCTTGGCGGTAGTCAATAAATATCTCGGCACAATTTATGCGAATTATACTTGTCGTCCGTGAGCTACGATGTTCCGAGCTAAAAACTTCCGCGGTTTTGTACAGTCGCTATATAGACGGCGCGGACTACAAAAAAAGTCCTCTCGTATTTCCTCGCTTGAAAAGATGCATAAAGAATATTTCCCAGGTTTTCCACGCGCACTTGCGTTAAGAAGAAGCCCCGTATCTCATCTTTATTTCTTTCAATTGTAACGTTGAATCATGCATGAAAATGGCATATTCTGCGGCGCGCTGATCATCATACTTTTATGATATTGTAACATGATTTTG
The DNA here is from genome assembly GCA_022816865.1 of Zelostemma sp. ZL-2020. Lineage (NCBI taxonomy): Eukaryota > Metazoa > Arthropoda > Insecta > Hymenoptera > Platygastridae > Zelostemma > Zelostemma sp. ZL-2020. Next base: position 1,524 of record JABFQM010002089.1, on the reverse strand, counting down.
ATTTATGGCATTATGACTTTGTAATTTAATAGCCGTGATTTTTTCGAATTTTACTCCGCGAAATGCCGAGTTGAGAAATTTTATTCTCGTTGTAAAAGTACTTTCGTTATCAAGAAATAACGATTTAAGAAATTTTTAGTAAAGAAGAATGTAAATCAGTTGAACATTTTGTTCGCTCCAACAATGATGAGTTCTCGTCCAAAAAAGACGAGAAAAAAGTAAAAATAGAGTCTTTCAGCTTTATTAAAAATTGTAAGATTATGCCCAGTGACAGAATTACTGTCTCATCTGACGTGGAATAAATGCGCGTGGCAACATTCAAGCGCAAAAACAAAAGCAAAAGCGCAAAGGACGAAAGAGAATCCATGAACGCGTTACTTTATTTAAACGAGTTGTAAACGCTTCTTTTGCGAGCTGTTTAACCGCGAGAAGAAAAGGCAAGAGACTAAGCTCAGAGATAAAAGGAATGAGAAGAGTGGAAAGGTAGAGGAAGTTTCGCTAAGTATGTACCCACATCGAAGATCCTTATCATATTTCTGAACACAATAAAATGAAGGCAACGGTTGAACGAAAAGAAGAAAAAGTCTTCACTTGAAATAACGCAGCTTTGTAGTCTGATACCATTATCAACGTTTCGTATCAACATACAAACAAGTTCATTTCCCGACAATTTAATCATCTATTCAATCGATATCCAAAATTATTTTTACCATGAAATACTCTCAATCGTTAATAAACACGTATCCTTAATGCTGAAATTTCATAATTTAAAGCCGATACAGCAGTTGGGAGAAGAAGACCGAGAAGGAACGAGGTTTCTTGCAGCGAAATTTGAACAACAAAGGTGCTTCCACGCCTTGCATCCCCGTCTAATTTCAGGCTATCAGTAATTTCCAACTATCTCGAACATTTTGCGTTGCATTATCATGTCCCCATGGTTTCTGCTAAACTCTCGTTCTCTCAACATGACGAACTTTGCTCTTCCTGGTGTTCTTCGCGCTGTCGCTGATCACGTACGAGTATTTAAAATCTCATTAATATTTCACAAACTACGGCACATCACCAATTCTATGGATCTGTGATTGAATGTCTGTCGACAATTAACAGTTTTGAAAATTGTAAGGACCACAGTGTTGTATATTAATTAATGTCTGTATTCCGAGGCTGAGGTGCAGTAAATTAGAGCTGTACGTATACATAAATTTAGGAAATAATTGCTTCTATTGACGTTTAACAAAGCTTTTTCTGACATTTGATGTTTCCGTGATGCTGTTCATGTTATTCGGTTTGGTAATTTTAAGTGATGAAGTCAACGCGGTGGATCAAACGCTTTTTGTTTTGCTGTGAAATTAGAGACTGTCTATACATAACATCATCGTTGGGTCTCTTTATCACTAGTAATGTTGTTTCCTTTTATCGATATTCCCAACCAAGTTTAAAATTCTTTATTTAGTCGACGTTTCGGCTCTAGATTGGAGCCCTTATCAAGACCTAACAATTAACATTAACAATAGTTTACATTTT
>JABFQM010002088.1:0-16820 GCA_022816865.1 Zelostemma sp. ZL-2020 | reverse complement strand
ATCCCGACAAACAAACCCGCTCCGCGAACGTCACCCATCATTGGGAAAGCTTTGGCAAGCTTCTTCAACTCCGCGATAAAGTGACTTCCAACTTGTAACGCTCGCTCTTGCAGTTTCTCTTTCCGAATTACATCCATGACAGCTAAAGCAATCGCGCAGGAAACTGGATTTCCGCCGTACTGAAATCAACATTCCAATATTTCCTAAACCGTCGAAAAAATACCATTTTTTCCTCGTTTTTTCAAGCTTATTAAAATTGCTATCGTCATTCATGCGTTGCGTAACGCAACAGTACGAATTCCACCTGATTAATGGACTCCGTTTCCCGATGGAAAAACCTAATCGCCCACAATTTTATTTAAGAAAAACTGCAAGAAACTGCAAACGAGCTGCAGAAAACTACGAAAAAATACAAAATAAACTGCGAAAAGCTGCATTACAATGTCGAACCTTCGCTTGACTAGCACGAAGCGCTCCATCTACCTTAATCGGACTCACCGTGTTGAAATACTCGATACCGGTAGCGGCGAAACTAGCCGCGATCTCCGGAGTAGTGATAACAGCTGCCACGGGATGTCCATTCCCCATAGGCTTCGCCACAGTTACGATGTCGGGGACGATGTCCTCGCCGAATAGCTGGAATGCCCACATGTGGCTGCCAACTCTTCCAAAGCCAACTTGCACTTCGTCCGCTATACACACGCCCCCTGCTTGCCGAACATGCCTGGAATTTTCGTAAACTCCTTGATTTTTCTACAAGAGCCCGACCTTCAATTTCCTTCTAAAAATTCTTGGAGATTGTGTTCTTGATATAAAACATTCCTAAAGGTCGCCCATCGCGATTTTTCACAATTTTTTATAATTCATCTCATGAGTCAAAAAAATTTTTATTTCCGAATTCCGGCTCGGAATAATTTTTTTCTGATTCTTTGGTTTAGGATGAATCGAAAACCACTCTTGCACTTTTTCCGTTTAAGCAACCGTTTCGCAGATATTAATTAATTCGGAGTCTGCGAAAGGATTCGATGAAGTACGTTTTACAAGAAAGAAAGAAAAGGTTGATTTACTTGTACACGTTCCTGAAGTAATTTTGGGGAGGAACGATCTGGCCGCCAACGGAAACGAGACTCTCGGCGATGAAAGCCGATATGCCCCGGCCGTTTTCCTTGGCATCCTCGCAAATTTTTCTCACGTCATCCGCGTACTTTGCCCCGAGATCTTCACCGGGATAATCCAGATCGCGATATTTTCCGCGATATACGTCTGGGCACGGTGCCTGGAAAATTTATGTAAAAAGAGAAGAATCGCTCTTCGCTTTGAACGTCCGATCGAACGCGCGAAACCTACCAAATGAACCCACTTTTTCTTCCCGATGCCGTTGGGATGATTGAATTTGTACGGCGATATATCCGTCATTGTCATTAAGTGTCCGTGGTACGCACTGTAATCAAAACATTCGCTCACTACATTAAAAGTTCCCGCGGATAAAGTTTGAGTCCTCGACGAGCGACTGAAATAACTTTTAATGTGTTTAGTTAGCGGACAAAATTCGGAAGAATGTGTGCCACATAAATGGTCCTGAGTCGTTACCTAAAATGATAAGAAGGTTTACGTGCACAAGTTCGGAAGGTCGTCCTTCTTAAGTCGCAAGGTCATAGAGGTTTTTTCGACGCTTGGTAGAAGGAGGCTGCAAAAATCAAAGAAAAAAGACATCCGCTGTATTAGTCATTGTTCGGCAATTAAAGGCGAGCGCTGTCATCCAACCATCTGAATAAAATTTTACATCGCAATGGCATTTTTATTCTGTTTCCTGCAAACTTGAACATCGTACCCACTACTAAAAACATGCAAAATGTATTGGTCATCATTAAGAATCAAGAACTTGGCCGAAAGTGTACATTTACAAACTTCCAAACTTTTACTGCGAAGTACCGGCTTCGGTTCTTCGCAAGTAAAAATCAATGTCCTCGCGCCCAACCCCGGAAATGTGCAGTTAACCCCCAATTTCGCGACGTTTAAAAAGCCTTGGCGTACTTTCTCAAACTCGGTAAATAATGGACGCTTTTCTGACTTACTGGTCCAAAACAATAACATCTTTTCGGGCCGTGTGTATCCTCGCGAGACGAAGAGCCAGATCGTTGGCTTCGCTACCAGAGTTGACGAAGTAGCATTTCGTCAACTTCCCGGGAAATAATTCCGTCAATCTACGAGCGCACATCGGCAAGTTGTCGTGGAGAAATCGATTGTTCGTGTAGAGAAGTGCCATTTGTTCCTGGCCGGCGCGTACTACATCGGGATGACAGTGACCGACTGAAAAAATTCCCTTTTTCAACTCCTTTTCGAGCTTTTCCCGTTTCTATCAAGTGTAATTGCACCAAATTTAACCCATAATTACAATTTAGGGTTGTGTTTACTTTTTTTAACTCGTATATTTAATAGGTTTTCGTTAGGTCGAACCAGAAAAAAAAATAAAAAAGTTGGGAAAATCGATGAAAGGCTGGTAGTTATATAAAAATAACACGAAACGTTGTTGAATGAATAACATTCGTTTGGGAACTGCAAATTAATAGATTCCGGGCACAATTCATAGCGCAAATAATGCTGTCGCATTTGCATTCGTAGACTTTCGCCCCGCTCTGGAAGTTGAGACATCGAGAGAATTTCCATTTACCGAAAGGTACGTTTCAGATCGAGTCCCTCAATGGATATTATGCAAAATATTTGAAGTACGCGGAGCAGGTGCATTATCTGCATTTACGATTGCGTGTACTTGACGTTGATAACGAGGTGATTTCGGTCGAACAAACGCTTCCTGCATATTAACGGCTCGAAACAATCATAGTTTGTATCATTGCGATCTGTCACTCGACGAATAGTTTACACGAGAAATATTCCGTTTCGATGTAAATCGAAAATTTCAAAGGTTTTTCATTCCGGAAGAATAATTTTCTTTTATATTTACCGTGAGCAACGTTATTGATGCAATCCAAGTATTTCTCGCCCCTTTCGTCGTACATGTACTGACCCTCGGCTTTGGTGATTTTCAGAGGATTCGAGGCATAAAACATTTTACACGATTTCCTGTAACGACAAAATCGCTCGTTAATTTGCCTCGGAATAAAAATCGCGGCGAATGGTGAATATATGGTTTTCGCCGGAGATATTTTCACAATTTTTATTTTCCAGTTGAGAAAACAAATAGAGCAGTGGCTGCAGTTAAATCGTTCCTCTGCGATATCTGGACAGCGCACACATAAGCGCATCCCCCGATGAATTATCGCGCGTCCGCAACGTTTTATCGTTCGCACGATTCGGCGCTATGCACGTGATAATATGCTAATTCGTTTCAAGATCGATGCCGTGATGTCACAATCATTATCGGACGGTAATGCGCAATGCCGAGATAAAAGAAATCCATGACGTGACAATGATTCCGGAAAATTCGAATATTCCTTCTTCATCGCTGCAGCAATTCAATTGGGAAATATAGAAAACGAGGAACTCACCCGATGTACTGATTGCGTAACTTTATTGTGTCGCTCTTGGGCATTTTCTCCAACGTACTCGGCATTGCGAAGCAGCGGCGATGAAAATTATTTCCCAATTTTTCCTGCGAAGAAAATACATCGGAATGTATATCTCTTGGATTTTCGCGAACGCGAATGTTTCGGGAAAAATCACGTCTGTTTGAACGTATATCGAGCAGAAAAAGGAAACCGACTAAAAGCGTTTCGATGGAAAAGACAGGAAAAAACGTTGGGTAAGAAAGTTCAGGCCCGAAACTGTTTTAAAAATATGTTCTTGAAGCGATCTATAACCGGTTTTTTATCGAATGTATAAAGAGCAAAATTGCATCAAGTGCATCGTACCTCGATCCAAAGACGGAAGTCGCGGTTCCTTCAATTCCGAATGCTGTGCGTCAGCTGTATGTTTCGATCATATATAGCACCCGTGGGGAGTTGCGTGCGCAAGTACTTAACACGCTTCTTCCCCACTGCACATGCTAATCTTATCATTTTTTAACTGCCTTATTCTTCCTTTCGATGAAGAAAATGACAATTCAGCGAGAGAAGCAGGCGCGTCAACTACGCGAATTCTTCCGCGCCAAAAGACGAAATGGAAATGTTACTTTTAATTCCCGGGTGAAAAAAGAACCCGGAATGAACTCAAGTAAAAACACGCGCTTGGAACTTTGAATTATGTTAAAGTTTCTTCTCCGAACAATAATCCAGGGTAAAAGTTTTTCAATCCCGCGTCGATTCAAGTGGAAAACTAATCGGTATTCATTGAAAGCTTTCAATTAGCATACTGCGAGGTAATTTGAAACTACTTTATTTCGAATAAATATTCATCTCATTGACAAACAACAATCGAGCGTTTCGATAGCGCGAAGGTACTTCAAATGTTACGTTCATTTCCCCACGGTAAACCGTTTGTTTTTTCATCGACAACTCCGAATTAAACGGATAATCCGCGACATTACTCTCGAGATAAAGCGAACTGGAATTAATCCGTCCAAAGTGAAATTAGCTCGCAATTTACGAGCTGATATGACGATTCCATTCATTGTGTTTCCCGCTTTTTTGTTTTCTTAGTCAACATTCGTTTTATCGTGTTTCGTAATCGCGGAAAAATAAAGACATACGCACGATTATTCATCTTTGACACGAATCCGTCGACTAATTTAACCTCCGGATGCAATCGCTGCTATCGCGATCGCTCGGAATCGGGTAAAAGTATTGGCCAAATCTGGATATCGGGGTTTTAAAAATAACCGGTTCATTCGAAATGACCGGACGCGACTTTTTCCTATAGGAAGTTTTTTTATCCGCATTGAAATCTTCCGAATAAAAAATGTAAAGCAACAATTTTTCGCGGCAACATCGACAGCGTTCGAAAAAAGTATCGAGGGAATTCCGAGTTACGCGGTAACTTAAACGTGAAATTCGTATGATAAGTAAAATATTTGGAGTGAGTTCATTGGCTGATTGGAGCTTTTATTCTTGTAGTGTTCTACAAATAAATCGGAAAGTTTTCGTACATTCAAATGAGCAGAAATATCGCTACGTATGTCAAAAATTTTGAAGGCAGATTAATGTTTAGAGCTAATTAAATCCAGCTTTGTTTCATTATCAGCTTGACCTCTTCATTTCTATTCGAGCTGAATCCCGCGTATTTTTATCGGGCGTCGAAGTGATTTCTAAATTTGAAACGCGCGTTTATCAGCACTTTATTGCTCGATCGTTAACGTTCGTAAAATTCCTAGCGCAAATGCAACGCTGCATCGACGTAAAAGACCCTTACAAAAATTTAAATAACCGTCGAAAGCATAAAATTTCCGCGCGTAAATCATCGAATAATAATACGCAATAATCGAGTGCTCATATCTCAGATTCGCTCACGTGCGGCAAAGTTGTCAAACTCGTTATCGAGTTTTATACATCATCTCACGCACGTGTACGATAATGACTCTTAAGTTCTTCAAAAATTAATAAATTTGTACCGAGTTGCATCAGAGATGAAAATATGAACGTTTTTATGATCGATGTTTCACGAAAATTGAATTTTGAAAAAGAATCGACGAAATTGCGGAGCTCCGATTTCGGTAATCAGATAAACGCTCGCTTGAAACATTATTGTCACCTTTGGAATCCGGTGTCAAATAATCCCGTGCGCTGATAATCGCGCAATCATATCAAAAAAATGTCGCGTTTGACATTTGCGATTCATCGGCGCCAACTTCGGTTAGATTGTTGTTTCTCTTAAATATTAGATATACTTCTGGAGTTTATCAGAGACTGACAATTTTTGCATGCATCGCAGAATTATCGATAAGGAAAGAGTCGTAAATTACGAAACTAGATTTATTTTTAACTTTAACACGTTTCGATTCCGTAAAAACATCGCCAGTGATTAGAGCGATAAGACTTAAAATTGTTCCGAAGTTTACAAAATTTACGAGGGATTAGATTGCGGGATTATTTAAGAACGATCTGAATAGATGAGGATTCTGGAGAAATAAGATTATCATGAAAAATGCCGCTGTCGGATAACGCGATCCACGTTCGCGATCGAACAGCACGTGGATTCCCCCTCTCGTTTTTTAGCCTACGCTAATGATTGTAACACATTCATGCATTATCAATGATAATGAGGAAAAAAACAAACTAATTGTGTGCAATCTCCGATTACAGCGTGTGCGCGTTTGATATTGATATATTTTCTTGTAAATTTCCTTCTGGCGGAAGATACATTTATCACTGCTGCGAAAGACAATTATGGAAACGCATTTTTGAACTTCATTTATTATCAATGGGGTTATCGAGAATCGATTTCGGAAAAATGCATTTTCCATCGCTGAAACGCGATCGCGAAGATAACGAAAATTCCGCGGCAAACATTGGAATGTAAATATGTAACGATGAAGGTAATCTCCAGTTTACTCGTTTTGAGATAAATCTATTTCGGGCGCGAAGCTTTGACTTTGAAAAACAAAAACTGTAATTATCAACGTGGACCGCTAATTAAATTTGTACGGGAAACGTTGGGGGACATTAATTTTCCTGGTCCGGGATTTCGATGTATTCGTTCGCTACTTACAATGTACCTAGGAAATCCAATTAAGCATTTTACGTGAATTACTGCAAACTCAATTAAGATTAAGACGTTAATTCGGGGGAAATGTGAATTCAAAAATTTTTGAAACTTTGCGAAATGAGTTTTGATAGAGGAGTAATTAATTAATGTAGTTTTTTGGGGTCATAAACAAGATTGCTACTTTGTACGCTTTAAACTCACTTCAATACGCATTTATTGTGACCCACCGGAAAAATGCAATCACTCCGACATACCAATCACGGTCAACCACTTTTATATGATTACCCGGGCTTTCAGCACTCTCGAGTTCATCTGCAAATAATCTCGAGAGACGAAAATAGAAAAAGGTCAACGACGTAAACGCATTTTTTCTTTTTTGCGCGAGAAATGTGGCGAAGACTTTTTTGAATTTCGCGCGGTTTTCTCTTTTCGAATCTCGCGCCGTTGTGATCTTTGCAATGGCGGCAAAAGCGATATCCTCCCGCGCGTTTTTGAAAGACGATCGATGTTTAAGATTCCGCTCACATTTTATACTGTTTGTGTATTGGTTAATAAATTTTGGCCGTTCCTTACAATTTGTGATTTCATATTGATTAAAAATAGATTTTTATGAGTGCGTATGAATATTGGGAAGAAAAGAAATAAAAATTTATCTTCGCAGTCGGCAGGACTCGAACCTACGCTCCCAGAGGGAATCTGATTTCTAGTCAGACGCCTTAACCACTCGGCCACGACTGCTTGTGACCAGGATGTCAAAATTGCTGTATACAAATGTCAATGTCCGTTCGCACGAGGTCAAGAGTATTTTGACACATTTCGAAACATTATAAATGTCGTTTAAAATATAATAAATAATTGAGAACGGAATTCCCAGAATTGAACCATTTTTTATCGAGGTTTTTTGCAAATTCTTTTGACTTGATTATGTACTTTTGCTTTTTCGGAAAAATTCAAAACGATATTTATATAGTTCGATGATTAATTGAGAATGAATAGTTTTCCTTTTGTTAATGAAACTTATTTTACCATCGGAAAGTACTTTTAGTAGAACACAGCGGTTTCTTTTATCGACAGTCGCGGCTGTCGATAAAATAAAAAGGTAGTGTATTCGGCATGTCCGCGGGTCACCGAGGAACCTACATTACTGACGGCCGCACACCCCGCGCGCGCGCCTAACGCGACAAAATTTTGAAAACTTATCTTTGCATATTTATTATATTTCATTTTGAAAAATAGTGTTTGAAATGATATTTTCTTAACTTTGATCATTCAATTACTATTTCAGAGGATTATTACTAGAGGTTTTTACTGGACGTGGTCGAGTAGAATAAAATTCTCAATTTTTTCCTTGTTATCGTTTTAGTGTTTTTTACATTTTTAAGTAAACTTTTGGAAGTATTTGATAGTGATCGCAGTCACTTATAAGAATTTAACTACGAGTCCGTGTTTTTTAAGTTCGAGAATCAAAGAGAGGCTGAAAGCTTGCGCGCGCACCTTCAATGAAATGTGGACCCCGTCGATGATTGGTCGACGTGGGTTTTTGTTTTATAATGACGTGTGCAAAGATCACTCGAAAATCGATTTACCTATTCAGTTGTCTTAATGGGTAGTTTTTAAAATATAACAGTTCGCTTAATACTAAATGTAAAAGTAATAGAAAACTAGGGCATAATATAATCTAAAAATCTATTTATTAGTACGAACGCGATAAAATGATATTGTAGAGACAAGACTCAATCTGGGAATTTTTCAGCAACACTTCTCGAAACTTCGGTTTTGCCATTTTTAAACGAACTAGGCAGAGGAAGAAACAGATAAATGAAAAAGGTAGGAAAATGTAGAAAAACAGAAAGATAAATTATTCTTACGAAAGAAAAAAGAGAAAATCGGACGCAAGAAGCTTTACGTGAATAGACGGTTAATGGAAAAGAGAGGACAGAAAATGATAAATAAAAAATGACAATGAAACAATGAATCCTCCTGTGCAATCGAAATTTAAGCACTGTCAACCAGAACGCCCCTCAAGCCAAAATGGAGCAGAGCGAACCAAAGAGGGCTGATGTAATCTAATGGTTTTCAATGCCAAAGTGAACAGTTCAGAAGCTAGCACTTGACTAACGATAAATTTTCCTTTCTTTATCGAAGAAATAGTATGTTGTATTACAAGGGTTGAAACACAGCGATTGCAACGAGTGTGAAGTTGGCTGCCCGGCAAAGTGAGGGCTGCCGATCACACGAGTTGCATCAACTGTATTAAATTTCAAGAGATGCATATTATTATTCATAGCAAGTCTATCAAAAAACTGATTTGAGGTACCTGTAGAGCGGGGCGAGACAGCGAGTCGACAGTGACGGAGAAAATAGCTATCTCATCACACGAATACGGTCTCTACCTGTGTAAGTTGGGGCGAAAGGACTTCTTGAGTTACGGCGTTTTTTGTTTTGAAGTATTGATTTTTGCTGTAAAAAATGGTTGGTCTTTATTACCCTGTCGGATGCTTGCGCCACCATCTGCCACCGTGTGTTGGTGGCAAACGGTGGCGAATGCGCCACCGCGTTCGCCACTGCTGCCTCTATTCGCCAGAAAATACTATAATATAATATAATACTATAATATCCTCTCGGCATCCCATTTTTCAAATAAAAAATTAAATACCGAGAGTTATTTTCCCACTTTGACGTCATGCCATTAGTCAACGCTCAAACTTCGTGATTTTAAGCTCGTTCGACACGCATTAAAAAATGTCGAAATCGTACATGGGTTATAAAAAATGTCGTGTGCATCACGGGGACAAGGTCTTTTTACGCCTCCTGCTATTTGCAAACATCGCGCTCGGCGTAAAAAAAATCAGTTTTGTCCCCTTGATGCAGAATAATATTGGCTATTATAGCGGCGTAGCCGAAAAACATTAACAATTGACTCACCAATAATTCCTCTTCAATCGTCCGGCAAGCAAGAGGCCCTGGGTTTGTCCCCAGCGTAAGGTAGAATTTTTTTTCGGAAATTACAACTTTGAAAAACTATGGATGGTATTTCCAATTCGATTTCCTAAAAATTCCTCCTATAGTCATAATGAAAAAACCGATGACTGAGCCAAATTTCCCCATCTACTACGTTCCCATTCCAAGGTTGAACAAAATCTAAGTTGTTAAAAATTTGCAGGGAATAGCGACAAAGTTTTCTGATACGTATGATTTCGATAAAAAGCAAAGATTAACTGGGAAAAATGAATAATATTGAGTTTTATGTGAGTGAATCTCAGTATTCCCCATTTCTTCATTGAATTGGAAACGAACATCTGAAATAGAATTGGTTTGTTATCTCCATTTTGCGTAGTGGGGATTACCTTTAAATACGTTGCGGAGTCCTCACGTCGAACAGTCTCGATTCTTCAGCTTTTACGTATCGCCAAGCAACCTTTCTATTCACATACATAATTATGAATAGCATCATGTACGCCACTGTTCTGCTCTGCTTTGTAGCTTTCGTAACGAAAGGTATATGTTGTTCATTTAATTATTTTGTTTCGTTTTAGTTCCATTGTTTATTTTTTATTGAGAATAATGTATCTAATAATATTTGAAAATTTCATGGCCAAGCATTGACGTGCTATCGTTGTAACAGCGAACAAAACAAAGATTGCTTGAATCCGATGGCAGCTCAAATGATACCTCAATACTGTTATCAACTTGATGACCCAGCAAGCGGAACTGATATCGAACCTTCCAATACGGATCTAATACCTAAAAGCAGCCCATTTTGTTTTCAATTCGGCAGTAAAAGTGATTCTATTGAACTGTTCAATTTTCAAATTATTAAATTTTGAAAAGATTAGTTATTGATTTTTTCTAACTCGAGATGAAAAATTAAATATAAATGCACGAATGTATGTTATAAATCAGATGGGACCCTAGGAAGAATCGCGAGGGGTTGTTCCCAAGACTTTGACGGAGAAAACAGGCCTGCTGACTCCTTCTGTAAAGCCGCCACATCATCTGTTATCCGCGAGGATCCAAACAGGACGTTAAAGTTCTGCTATGCATGCTTTGGCGATGCCTGCAATAACGAGAAAATGAATTTCAACGGTGACAATGACAGCAACGCTAGTAGTACGAATTCGAACGATCCCAATTCAACGAACGATCTAAATACAACGAACGATCCAAATACAACGAAATATCCAAATACAACGAACCATCCAAATACAACGAACAATCCAAATACATCGGTAAAATCATGACCGAGTCTCTTCCTTATTATAGCGATCATCACTCAAATGATCATGATTCACGTAGTTTAATTGCCGATTAAGTTCGAAAATGAAGCAAAGCGTTGATTCAGGATAAATTTTCGCTAATAATGTACTAATTTGTTTTAATTAGAACTCGCGTAAAAATGTGCGTACTATTTTGTTAATCATTTGGTCGATTGACTATTTTATATTGTGTGCAGATTTATCATTTGTTGTAAACTGTGTTAAAAAATACGATTATAATCGAATCAAGAATTCATTTGTTACCTGCAATGAGAGAAACAGTTTTTCCAACATTGCGACAAAGTTTTTTTAGTGTAAGAAACTTTGCATTAACGTTTTTCCTTCGTAAGTGTTACTCGATCAAAACTATTGTTATGACGAATATCACGAAAAAATAAATCGAAAATTTGCTCAATATTCATGACTATATATTCTTGAAGGGAACCAGATCGTGTAATAGATAAACTTTCATTTAATGTGATCATCGAAAGCACCGGCCGCCTAAAAGACGTACCATTTTCTGTTTTTTTCCGTCGTTAAGTTGACCTTTCGACGGTAGAAATGACGATTCATCACGTCCATTCGCCGACTAAAAAAGAGAGTCACAGCGCAATACACCTTCGTGACTTTAATTATCTTTTGAATGACAAAGTCAATCGCCGTATAGAACAGACCCCTATATCCGGCATAATCATCGCATATTCTTTCGAGCCCAACTTTTTTGTTTTTTCGCTTTTTTTATCGAAAATACCTTACACTAAGATTACTTCCATTTGCGGCTGAGGTAATTGATACAAAAGATAAAAGATGTTGATGAGAACTCCTACGAGAAGTTCAAATTCTACGCTGAACGAGAGGTAAATCATGAAAGTTAGAATGTTGATCATCGCGTCAATTAAACTGCAAGAAAATACATCTCCGTAAAGTCAGAACGATTTTCCACATATTTCTCATATTAATAGATGATTTTTCCGCATATTAAAATCTCTCCCCAACATTTGATACTTCAAAAATTTTAACTTTCGTGGACAATATGTTCACGAAAGTAGGCACAACACTAAACCGTTTTGTCTGCACATAATCACAAAAAACGAAGAAAGAGTGTAGATCTCGTGGGAAACAACGTGTAAACGACAAATTGTGATGATTGAGCTTCTAATTCTCATGAATTAGAACTCCGATAGCCAATCGACTTACTCAGAATATTTCAATAATCATGTGAATTTCACGGTTAAGTGACCACGTACCGATGTTAGCGATTTGCGGAAAGATAATGGCGCGTATTTGGGATACTCGCTATCCCAAAAATTGTTACTTTACGTCCTAGACGCACAATATACTATTTTTACGAACCTATCATTTTACTTGAACGGTAACGTCAAAATGATTTTTTAAACAGTTACGGGTAGATACCGTCAGTTTCTAGTGAACCGACTGCTGTTTAGTTTGTTTCCTTCACGTGCGCTGCGAGAAACCCCGCTAGAAAAATTTAATTGGAAATTCCAATCGGAAAGGCTTTTTGGGTTTTCGAAAATTTCGACCATATCCAACCTTGACATTTTTTTCGGAAAATTTAAGTATACATAGGTATTTCCATTGCAATGAATTGTAATTATGATGAAAAAAAATCTCGTCAACATTGAACTCATCTTGTTGCAAAAAAATCGTTCGGACATCAATTTCTAAAAGAAGAAACTCGAGTGCAAATTAAAATACTAGAGAACTTCCGATCATCTATACTGTGCACAATATAAATGATGTAAAAACGGATCCTATGAGGACTGTGAATTATATGTTTTTAGACGTACATTGCAAAATTTCGAGTTTGCTCATTTGAATGTGAAAAAAACTTCATGTGTTTGGAGAATACTACAAGGTTGAAACCGGGCAGTCAAAAGCTCCGATCAGCCAATAGACCTGCTCGAAATATTTCAATTATCATGTGAATTTCACGTTTGAGTTACCGCGTACCGATGGCTGCAAATTTCGGAACGCTAATAATTGTGCGTGGTTCGCAATCGATGCTCTCGATATAATAGTCAATGAATCCGAAACATAATCCTTCTTCGATGCGGAATTTTTTTAGAAAATTTCTCTAATGTGTGACGAATGTTTCCCTCAATGGAATGTTTTTGAAGCTCCAAATTTCCTAGATACTTTATCTTATAGAAAATTTCAACCCAAAAATAAATGTGATTACCTTCGATTTTATTTCGCAAGTTCGTCAAATTATCGTTGTTGCCATTGGTAACTGAGCATCTAATGAAAATTTTTAATCGCGTCACACGTAACTTTTTGAATTATTACGTTTCTAGTTTTTCGAAATTCACTGGATACTTTGTCTTATCAAAAATTTCGAACCCAAAACAAATGTAATTGACTTATAATTTATCGTTGAAGAACGTTTGTCAAATTATCGCTGTCATCGAGCATCTAATAAAAATTTGTAATCGCGTCCGACGTACCTTTCAGAGTTATGGCGTTTTTAGTTTTCATGTATTGATTTTTGCTGTGAAAAAATTGTTGGTTTTTCTTTTATAATTCGAACCATTCAAAGCGTATGACGGTATTCGACGGAGAAAAAAGTTGTGACTCGTCATTTAGGAGAACTTGTACATCCCTAAACTTCGAGTTTGCTCATTTAAAAGTGAAAGAAACTTCATGTGCTGTTTGTAGAACGCTACAAGGTTGGAACCGGGCAGACAAAAGCTCTGATCAACCAATCGACTTGATCGAAATATTACAATCATCAAGTGATTTTCACGTTTAAGTTACCGCGTACCGATGCATGTGATTTTCGGAACGCTAATAATTGCCTGTGGTCCGCCATCGATGCTCTCGATATATTCTTCAATAAATCCAAAGCATGATTCTTAATCAGTGAAGAATTTTTTTTCAACATTTCTTGAATGTGTGACAAACATTCGCCTCGATGGAAAATTTCTGTAGCTCAAAATTCACTGGATACTTTGTCGTATCGAAAATTTCAACCTAAAAATAAATGTAATTGACTTATGATTTGTTGTTGAAGTAAGTTCGTTAAATTATCGCTGTTATCGAGCGTCTAATATAAATTTTTAATTCCGTCCGACGTTACTTTCAGAGTTATGGCGTTTTTAGTTTTGATGTATTGATTTTTGCTGTGAAAAAATTGTTGGTTTTTCTTTAGAATCCAAACAATTCAAGGCGGATGAAAGTATTCCACGGAGAAAAAAGTTGTGACTCGTTATTTAGAAGAACTTGTACATCCCAAAACTCCGAGTTTGCTCATTTGAATGTTAATATAAGATCACGCGTTGTTTGTAGAAGACTACAAGGTTGAAACCGGGCAGACAAAAGCTCTGATCAGCCAATCGACTCGCTCGAAATAGATCAATTATCATGTCAATTTCACGTTTAAGTTACCGCGTACCCATGCCTTTGATTTGTGGAACGCTAATAAATGCGCGTGGTCTGCAATCGATGCTATCGATATAATCATCAATAAATCTAAAGCATAATCCTCCATCGATGAAGGATTTTTCTCAAACATTTTTCCAATGCATGACAAACATTTGCCTTCATAAAAGTATTTTGTAGCTCGAAATTTCTTAGATACTTTGCCTTATCGAAAATTTCAATCCAACAATAAATAAGTCTGATTAAGTTCTAATTTATTTTTAAGCACGTTCGACGAATAATCGTTGACGTTATCGGTATCTGAGCATCTCATAAAAATTTTTCATCGTATGCACACAATTTTCCAAGTTATAGCGACTTTAAATCATTGGAGTCTAATTTTTATTTTGAAAAAATCAATGCGAAGAAAAGAATTGCACATAAAAAAACTGCGTCTTGTCATTTTGGCTAACCTGGTACATAATTTTTTATGATCAATCGGGAGAGATACGAAATATTTGAGTTAACGTGTCTCGAAAAATCCTACTCGTTAAACCGAATTAAAAGGTAGCATGTTTGTCAAAAAATAAAATATCATGAGAACACTCAACGATACTTGAATCGACTGTTTAAGAATCTTTTTATTCTCGAGTTCCAGAATTGTAAGGCATCAAGTTCGAACCTCTCTATCATACGTTACATTTTGCTTCATCTCGCACGAAAGGATATATCTTCTCGATAAAAGATAGTAATGTAGTAACCTATGTATTGCGGTTACGCAGGAAACTAATTCAAAGGTTTTTTTTGGATACTTTTTTTCACGTTTCTGGGCTCTTATCACCGAATTTCAAGTTTTTTCGCTCGAAATAACCGCGAGCGCCGGGGAGGTTCAAACACGGCGCACGTAATGAAAAAGCAATCGTAGGCTATCAGCGGCGTAGCCGAAAAACGACAACAATTGACTCACCAATAATTCTTGTTAGTCGTAACGAAAAAAAAAATGACAAAGCTATATTTTCCTCTCCCCTACTTTCCCTTTCTGAAGGTTCAACAAAGTCGAAGTTGTTAAAAATTTGAAGGAAATAACGACAAAGTTTTCTGATACGTATGATTTCAATGCAGAAGCGAAAACTTAACTGGAAAGAATGAATAATATTGAGTTTTATGCAAGTAAATTTCATTATTTCTGTTTCTACATTAAATTGAAAATGAAAATCTGAAATATAATTGGTTTGTTATTTCCATTTTGTGTAGTGGGGATTGCCTTTAAATACGTTGGGACGTACCCACGTCGAACAGTCTCGATTCTTCAGCTTTTTCATATCGCCAAGCAACCTTCCTATTTTCATTCATAATTATGAATAGCATCATGTACGCCACTGTTCTGCTCTGCTTTGTAGCTTTAGTAACAAAAGGTATGTGCTGTTTATTCAATTATTTGGTTTCGTTTTAGTTCCATTCTTTGTTTTTCATCGAGAATTCTTGCGTTCGGTCAAAACGTGTCCTATCCGAAACTCAAGTGCGCATCAATAATAATCATGCACCCAATTGAACGTGTTACATCATCAAATTAACCAAAAAAAGCGTTAATTATATTCAGTTTTCTACACAAAGAATCGGTAGTTTTGCTGCAGTATTTGTAGTTGATATATTCATCCTTTCAGTTGGTTCGAATTGAGGAACTAAATACAACAACGTTGTATGTTGAATCTGTCATAAGTTCAGCAATTCTTCTCATTCAAAATTTCATACGCTTATAAGAACGAAAATTATGATACTGTATCTAATAATATGTAAACATTTCTAGGCGGAGCATTAGAGTGCTTTAGATGCAGCGGAGAACTAGACGAAAATTGCAGAGATCCAAAGCGAAATAAGATGATACCTTTTGCTTGCGATGAAGTACGCGTAGAGCGAACCAGAGATACACATTCGAGTCTGACAGCAGACATAAAAAACACTTCCAAAACTGACATTCTTTATACGGATCCAGAAACTGAAGGACCTCCGTTTTGTGCCATAGTCGGCACTTCAAGTAATTCTATTAAATTGTTGAATTTTCAGTTGATTTATTTTGAAAAGATAACTTTTTAATTTTTTCCAACTCGAGATGAAAAATAAAATATTAATGTACGAATGTATGTTATTATTCAGATGGGACGCGTCGACGAGTCTTGAGGGGTTGTCCTGGGGACTTTGACGAAAGAATCTGGCCTTTAACGTCTTTTTGTAAGGCCGCCGAATCATTTGTTAGCAGTCAGGATCCAAAAGAGACATTGAAGCACTGCTGGTTATACAAAGGCAATGCCAACAATGCGGACGCATACTATATCGTCGATGAAAATGACAGCACCGCCGGTACAACGCATTAAAACGGTCCCAATACAACGAACGATCCAAATCCAACGAACCATCCAACTACAACGAACGATCCAAGTACAACGAAGGATCCAACTACAACTAACGATCCAAGTACAACGAACCATCCAACTACAACGAACGATCCAAGTACTACGAACGAGCCAACTACAACGAACGATCCAAGTACAACAAACCATCCAACGACAACGAACGATCCAAGTACAACGA
>JABFQM010002087.1:0-16823 GCA_022816865.1 Zelostemma sp. ZL-2020 | reverse complement strand
GGTTTTTGGGGATTTTGGTTGTGGACGCTTGGACTTGGGTTTTGGCAGATAGTTTGACCCGTTTCGAGCGCTAAGGTGGTTATTGCATCCAGAGCCTCAATTTAGGAAAAGAAACGACTCATTTGGTGGATTTTTCGAAAAGTTATGAGTGTTTCAAAAAAAAAACCTAGTTTTTCGATAAAAACTTATATTTTAAGAAAGTCATCGAAAAAATCTCAAAAAAACCATAAATACGTCTTTTGTCGAGCTCTATAACATATAAAATTTTCAGCCAAATCAAAAAAGGTCACCTAAAAAAGTAGCCGACTTGGTGTGGAATGCCCCCTATGTTTTGTAACTTTTCGAAAATGTGGATTTCAACGATTTAACTGAAGGGTCCCTTGTTAGAAAAAAATAAACGCACGAATTCGGGAAAGTTGTTCGCGAACTTAGCTCGCGCAGGAGAAAAGTGACTTCCGAGTTGTAAGACGAATGCAAATGTTGCTGACGCGGATCCCCGGAGCATAATACATATTACATGCGGCGCGAATCTCTCGCTCTCGTCCTCCGAAGCGTGACGCAACAATGGCCAACGTGGTAAAGCCTTATCTACTTCAGGGATTGCCGGTTCTTTTACCGTACACGGCTTCGTTTTCCTCAAGCGTCCCGAGGGCCTTATACACACCTCTGATAATCTACCGAAGAAAATTTACAACGCTCGTACTTGCATAATTTCAATTAAACAAAGCTCGCCCTTGTAGTCTTGTACGAGTCCGCTCTCGGACGCGAATTTACATTCGCGATCAAATCGCTCAATTGTTAAGAGAAACTTCAGGATAAGGAGACCACGCAAGGGCCATCGACTTTCACGAAAATTCACCATTTACATTGCCCTTATATCTCCGAGTACCATCTATTCAAGTCGCTCGATTAATTAACCGTCAAGTTTAATCCCGTGCTTTAAACAAAAAAGGAAAAATTACATGATGAATTGAAAACGACGTAAGTTCTTTAATCGAGCGGAAATTCTGTCGCTTTTGGGAGGGTTCGTCCGCGAAAGCGACCTTTTGCCACACGAATTTAAATAATACTTTCGGCATCGAAGTCGGTGCACGGTGAAAGATGAAAGGTGATGACAAACGATGCATTACGCTCGCTTCTCGTGTGGAAGAGTGCGCCGACAATAATCTCGCGTGTATGCACGATGCGTAATGTGTGGTTCAAAGTGCTGCGGGGTGATGTCACGACATCCAACAATATCTCGCGCCAACGGTGAAATTAACCGTGCTAAATCGCGCTCGTTTCGTCTTATCTCTCCGCGTATCTCGAATTGTTTCTTACTACGGCAGAAAACAAAATTATATATATTTCGGGAAATCAAAAGTGCATTCAATTTGATATACAAGAATTTCTCTCATTTCGGAATTGATAAACACTTAAGAAAATGATTACACGTATCATTTCCGTAGGGTCGTGAGAGCAGGCAAAGTGTAATTGTAAACAATTGTAACGTAATGTAATGTAACATTGTTAAAGCAATTTTTTAATAAAATTTATACTTGCTATAAAATACACGTTTACGTTACTTAAAATCTCGGAAGATTTCCTTCAAATTCCCACGTTTGAAAAGTATAAATCTCGCATTGAGAGTAGAGAACACTTGCAATTAAGACGACTATGATTAAAATAATACACGCGTTTTCGAAAGAAGCTTGTAATTGTCACTTGCGACACAATGGCATTTCTTAATTTCAGGAAACTTGCTCGTTTTTGCGTGGCTTTAATCGAGAATTAAAGAAAAATTGATGCGTATCGCTTGGTACTTGTCCCTGTGAGGAGGAACTTGTACCGCTGCATAACTACATGCTACTAATAATGATTTCCTCTCAGATGTAAGCCCGCACCGCGGCCATTGAGTCACGCTGCGTGAATCGGGCTTGTATTGTTCAGGCGACACGAAGACTGAATGACACGGTGCTAATTAAAAGAAAAACATAATCACCGAGGCGCCATTGACCTGGAAGCATGGAAGCAATGCAGCGTCTGTAACGTTCTATTTCGATAAATAATGGCAATGCGCGAGGAACTACTGGCAGGTGAATGCGATCCAGGACGAATTTTGCAACTTCGCGATTCGTCAAGAGCTTGACGGGGTTAAAAATCTCGTAATGCCTTGATTCGAATTACCGTAATTTTGTACGTGCAAATGAGAATATGAAACAATAAAAACGTGTTTCGATTGTTGTTCGAGTGTTACTCAAGCGAAATGTTCAAAAGATCATCGACGTCTTTAATTACGATCAGGGCGCGCGCATAATAATTAGTATTGCCGGGATGCAATTTTTACGTTCTCAATTAAACGAATTTTGAGTTCATTCTTCGATATGCATCGTAAAAATTGTGTTGTCATGCACTTTAATCTAATTAAAAATAAGTAGCAAAGAAAATATCGTGGTGTCCGTAATTGGGTCGGAAAATCTCGTGTTTCTATTGTGGTCAGGTTAGAAAAGGCATTTAAAAATTAATGTTTATCATTTAAAAAATTAAGTTATGTTGCAGTGACAATATTTCTCATCGCGAGGCGCTTTATAAAACCTCAATTCTCAAGTAACTCTCGCATGTTTCTTAAATGGTCCGTAATTAAAATATCTACCTTATTTAAAAAATTGTAAAATTGCTTTTACTTTCTGACTATTAAGTTTAGCAATTTTTGTCTCATTACCTTTAAACTTGACGGGAATTATTTATAGAGTAATAGGAACAATTTATTAATCATTGGTCGAGCGATTAATATCATGAAAAACTTTTAGGTAATCGTTTCCCATGCTCGTCTCGCTCTTGAAACTCCTACTTTCGAATCGAATTTACTACTTTCATTTGAATCAATGAATAAAAATAAACCAGAATAACATTTTTATCCAGTTTAACTTGTTACTTGACAAGTTTTCTCACGCGAGAAGTTTCTCGCGCTTGTGATATCGAAAGCTCTTGAAAAATGAATTTTAATATATGCTAAATAAATCTCATTGGGTTATCAGAAAGTATAGTAATTTTTGCCGAATATCACATTTTTGTCATTAAACGTATACTTAAAATTATACGAGTTTTCCAGGTTTTGTGATTCTTGCACAATAATTTTTCAAAACTTGAATGATCGACTTAAACACTCGTTTCTGGTTCAGTTATTACAAAATAATTTACTACTTAACACGTTACTTTTGGCCATGAGTTTATTTTCTAGCATAGATTTTAATTAAATTTTCGATAAAACGTAGACTAACAAATGAAGATGCGATTTGAATAAACATCTCAAAATTATGCAAAATTAAATTAACTTACGTCCTACAAATTGGTACAAAAAACAAGAAAAATTAACCAATTACTTGCACTACGTTTAGTATAATTTTGTAATCATTTGTCGTTTGTTAATTTTTGTAATCTTTCATAGTTTCTTCTAATCGTTTTCTAATAACTTCCCAGGATTTTCCGACGGAAAAATCATTCATTTATTATTTTAATTATTAAATGAAGCTAAATTCGTTATCTTTCCAAGTCGAAAGGTAACGAAATTCAATCGAACCCTGATAATATTTGATAACCGATGAATAATTGATAATTTAATAACTGTTATCAGCCCAAATTAAAACATTGGTTTCCTGATAAAGATAACGCAAAATAAAACTGTATTGGTAAGGAACGAGTCAAAAATCTTGGCAATACATATCAAACTACGATATATTACACAAGTAGAAAATGTTTAATATTATCATACATTTCTCAATAAGTAAACGAATCGAATCGAACCAAATACAACTTGACTCGCTGATTTTTATTACTCCTCGGTCAATTTTACATAAAACAACTATGTTCATCCCATAATTAAGTGATAAAACTATTTACAGATTTACCGTGCTGAATAACCTCGGATTAAATCCAACATTACTACCCGCATCTAATCTCATTATATTGAAATAAATAATATAAATGGTAATCTTGGCATATTATTGCCCATGGATGAATAAATATTGTACACAACGAAAATAACGGTAATTTTCAAAACGGTAAGTTAAAACTCGACTTTATAAAAACTTCAGATCAACGAAAAGCCATTGGCATCATAATTTACATGATGCTGCATCTTTACGAATCAAAATACAATGATGAATGCGAGCATCATGTACGTCAAACGAAAACGTCATAAAATAAAACTTACCACGCAAAATGAATTACGAGTATCGAAACTGTATTAATGCTCACAGCCTATTACGCTCTTAATAGTATGGTCGCCTTGGATTATTCTGTTATGGAAAAATATGGAAATTGAGATTATCGTCTTTTTAAATACTTTTATTTTTCCTATGACTTTCTACTAACCAAAGGATTTGGCCTAAATCTATAAGCCAACATCATACGCTTCCTGTAAGCGTCGAATTCGTCGTCATCTCTAGAAACACCGTCTGGTCTCTCAGATCCCAGCCCTGCACTGTCCAGTCTATTCAAGGCTCTGCAAAAAATACAATGTTTTACCATTCCATTTATACATTTCTTATATCTCATGTGATTTTCAACCAACTTATTAACAGGCTCGGTACGCCCGCTCCCTTCACTACCCAGGCCTTGCCCTTCGCTCCATCCAAGCTTTTGCAGCATTTGAAAACCTAAATGGAAAAAAAGTATTTAGTTATAAACTCCAGTACATTGTTTTCTTCTCATTTCCTACCAACCTATATTATCTTCTTTAAGTTTGTATTCCTTGTAATCGCTAAGATCCGGCTCCTTGCCTTGTTTAACGGCATTATAATTTTCCATAAATTTATTGAGCTCGTCCGAAGGCAAAAAATCACCGATGTGGTGTTTGCCTTCGGCCTGAGCCGTGAGCTCGTCTGCCCACATTTGCGTTGCCTCCATCTCCGCCATGCGAATTTTATGTTCCCACGTCCCACCCTCGACCTCCTCGTCGCTATCGTACTCATATTTATGCCTTCCCAGAGCTTCCAAGCGTTTCACCTCTTCGCGTTTTTTCAACAGATTTTGGTACAGAAGATTTATCTGAAATAAAACAATTTCGAATGACAATCGGATTCCATCGTAGAATAAATAAACCATACTTTGTAATGATCCTCGGCCTTTTTCCATTGCTCCTCGCCGAGATCCAGCGTTCCATAAGTTTGCCTCGCGTACTGAAGTAACGCAGGATCGCTCCTGGAAATCTTCGACAGCATTGGATTTTTCAGTTTGGATTGGCCACCTTTCGTCGGCGGCAAAACACCGACGGGTTGCCCGATCCGAGCAGGCTGAGTCACGATAGGCACTTTATTATCCGGATCGCCCCAACGACTGCGCCTTTTCCGTCTACGCTCTTCTTTGCTATCGTAACGATCTGAAAATAAAAAATTTTTGTAAATATCGAACAACAGGAAAAGCGGGTAAAAGTGAAGTTACCATTTTGCGAAAGGTTCTTGAGAAACTTATCCCCGTCGTCGTTGTCGCTAAGAGCTTCTTCCGGACAGTACGGTTCCGCTCCGCTGCTTCCCTTGTGATCTTTGCCAGCTTTTTCAGCGCGGAATTTAGCCACCAATCCTCTGTACTGCAGGTACGCTGCACTTTGCTTTTGGTGCAGAAACCTTGATTAAAACAATACTTAAAACTCTGCCATGTAAAATATATTCCTAAATAAACTAACAGCCCGAGAATGAATGAAACAGTGCTTCGGGTATAATCTAGGAATAGTACTCGAATTGATAATTTTAATTACCTCGATAACTTTTAAAAATATATTCCTTTACGTAATTACTTTCCAATTTAACATACATTAAACATGAAAATGGTCCAAGAACGTATAATCTTGCAAAAGAATATTCGAGAAGACTGAAATATCATCACGGAGAGAAAATTAAATGCGCAGAAATTGCTGTTTGATTTGTAGTTTATAGAACCTGAGTAAAGCATAAACACATTATTTTCCTATACGAACAATTAAATTTTGTCGTTAAAGTACAAATAAAACGCATAAAATACACAAGTTACGAATGATAGCATTGACGACACCTTGAAAAACGGCTTGTGTAATAAATATCGTAATTACCATAACTTAGGATCTTGAGCATTCTTCTCGCGAGCTTCTTGTTCAATTTCATCCCCGCACTCAGCAACAATTATTGCCAGCTGTTCCGCTTCTAAAGGACATACTTACAAGCATTCATTAATACCCCATCTTTTTTCATTTACAACACATTGTATCCCCAACAAAGAACAAAACTCGTAATCTCAAATGCAAGAAACTTTTTTACAATATTAAAAAACCCGCAAAAATGCAAATATCCTTCCGAGCCTTTCGACAAAATCCCGAAAAAAGACTAAAGAAGCCCAACTACCTAACTGCTGCTCCGAAGATTGCAAGGGTTGTAAACCCGCGGGAGGTTGCACGGGCGGCGGCAATTGTACATTCGGCGGTCCCACGGACATGGACACCTGACTAGGAATAGGATAACTCGTGGGCATAAGAGGCGGCGGGGCGTTTTGAATGATGTTCGGTGGCGGCACATTCGGCGGTGGCACGTTCAAATTCGGCGGCGGGACCGAGCTGATGGTAGAAGGAACGACGGCATGGACACGCGGCGGCGCGGACATCATCATCGGCGGGGGAATGACATTCGGGGGCGGAATATTCGGAACGCTGGCTACGGAAACGACGATCGTCTGCGTCGGCGTCATCTGCATCATATTCGGCGGCATCTGCGACATCATATTCGGCGGAGGCACATTCGGGGGTGGAATATTCGGCGGCTGCAGACTCGTTGGGGGCGGGATGTTGCGCTGGGGCGCGGAGATGATGTGCTGTTGCGAATTCGAGACCGGCGGGGGCGGCATGGTCTGCATATTCGGCATGTTGGACATGGGCATCTGTAAATTCGGAGGCGGCACGTTCGTGTTGGGTGGCATTCCCTGCATCGGGGACTGGCGAATCATGTGTGGCGGCGGTGGTGGCGGCGGCGGCGGAGGAGGCAAGGACATCGCAGGATTTTCCAGGGATTGAAAGTTATTCGCGTTCTTCGGTACCGGCATTCTCATGCTCGGCGGGGGAATATTAGGAGCTAGAGGCCGCATATTCGGTGGAGGAACATTCGTCAGCTGCATTATGGGCTGCGACATCAGCGGAGGAATCGACGAGGTCGAGTTCATGTTCTGGGAAAATTGCTGCTGGTTGAATTGTCGTGGACCATTGGAGGATTGGTGGTAATTCGGACGCAAGTCCCGATTCGGGGAACTTTTTTGCCTCGTTGGAGAGGGACTGGAGGACGAGCTTCGCCGTCGATCGGAACTTCTGCCCCAGCGGGAGTCGTTCCTGCGACGATCCCTCCGGTTTTCCCAGTCCCGGCTTTTTTCATTGTTCCATCTTCTGTCGCGATCCCGCGCGCTCTCGTATTGCCTTTCTTCTTTTCGTTCGTCTCGGTCGTCTCGCTTTTCATCCTGTTGCTTGGTCTGCGAGGCTTCCGGCTTACTCGGGTTTTTGTTGTTGGCGATCTTTTTGAACTGGTCGAGAAAGCTCCCATCGTTGGCGAATAAATTTACTGTTGGAGACGGAGCTGGCTTCTCGTCCTCTTTCCTATAAATAAATTGTAATGTAATTCTTGACCTCTATTGAAATAACGAATTCAAGTCAACATTGATATTCTTATTTCATCGTGGTATTGTTACTTAATTGTTGTGAATTATGCAAAAGTTAAGATAAAATCTGTGAATTAATTTGTTCGATTAATGATAATTGAATTTAAAGATAACATATTTCGTGATAATGAATATTGGAATGGAAATTGATTTTTAAGCGTTCTGAATATTGATTTTGACGAGTTAAATTCAGAAAATTTTACGAATATCGTTGCAATTTTCGATCGCGAGAAATAAAATGTCGGATTCTTTATTTGAGACAGAAAGTTGTCAAGGCCTTAGTAAGATTGTCTAAAGAGTTAGTAATCCATGAATGTTGACAATGTGCAAATACAAGCACGGTTTCCACAGAGAGTGATTTATAAACAAAGATAATGCGCTTTGCGCAATGCGAGTACAACAAATGAAAAAAGAGAACATGTAAAATTAAATACCACGGAACGTTCATGCTTTTGTATCGTAATAATTAAGTACGATAAAGAATCATGTAAAATTCTGTTTGGGTTCGATACATTTATAGTGTCGCCATAATAAAAGAGTACGGTCGCTCGCTTGCCTCGGTTGCACGAGTCCCATGCTTATTGGCCATAGAACTCGTGCAAATGCTCAAGGCTCCGCCCACTTTCATTTCTGCTAGAACTTGCACTCGCACGAACTTTATGCCCAAAAAGCATGGGCTTCGAATTTGGAGTATGGCGCACGATAAAAAGCATAAAATCGAAGCAATTAAAAGAAGCGACTCGTGCTTCCACTGCACGCAACTCGCATGGATTCGAGCATTTGTTTCTCATTCGCGGACTAATAAAGTACGTAGAAATTCCGAGCTTTAAGAGTCAGTATTTTAATTAGCATTTTCTTCTCGAGCAGAAATCGAGAAACATAAAGTTGATAAAATAAACTAACGTGACCTCTGACATGAAAATCTACCGTTTTTGGTTATGACTGAAAATGGGAAAAGCGTCGAATGAAGCTCGCAGCAGCGGCGAAAATCTGGAAAGAAAAAACTTACTTCGAAGAAGAGTTGTTCATTTTTCCGCCTGCAGGTGACGAGTTCGAGCTAGTCTTTTTAACACTTTCAACGGCCTGTTTAGCCTTCTGCTCCTCCATTTTCGCTTGAATCTCCAGCTTTTTTTTGAGGATGATTTGTTCCTGTTTCGACATTTGCGCGAAGCGCTCATTTCGCGATGTTTTCGAGACGAATGGATCGGAGCCCTTTACACCGCGATACGCCATGTTTAGTGAATCCTCGACTCGTGATAAAAGTAAAATTTATTATATATCGGACCGGCGGCGATGCGATCGCATTCGCAGCATCGCATATCGCACTTGATCGCACCACTGAGCACCACAGCGCTGAATGCTGCATATCGCTGCCATTACCGGGTGAGAGTCACTGGGGAATTACGTCATCGCGCGGTGCGCGCGCACTCGTCACGTGACCCAAGGCTACTGACTCCATCTGTGTTGGTGACCAAGAACTAATTTAAATTATATTACGCATGCACACAGAGATGGCGCGTTATGCATTGGATAGATGCCGCTGAATTTAAACTGTTTGAAATTCAGACGTGTTAATGATTTTTTTTTTCACGAAGAAATTACAATTTTTTAATAAAATATTTATAAAAAAGCATTGCCGATGTATAAATGTTGTATTCAAATTTTTTCCGGTTGTCTGACCCTTTCGCAATGAGAACAATTTATTTAAATGACAAAGTATTAAACGAATGTTTCGTAACTCGTCTTTCATAATTTTTATAAAATTCGCTCAAGAGTTTAATCAATTAAAAAATGTGAACCTTTCTAAAGTTGATGAAACTCTTAGCTTATTAACTTGAAAGTGAAGATTGCTTCTTAACTGTTAAATCATTGCTGATGAGTTACTATGGAATCGAGTTGTTTGGAGATGGGATGCAGAGAATATTCCAACTCTAATTCGACGTCTAATGAACATCTAACGACGTCTTCAAATCAAGTGATCAAGTACACAAACTTGCATGAAATAAATTAACGTAAATTGTGATAAACGCAAATACATTTAGAAATGTACGAAAGTGGAGAATTGAACGAAACTGCTCGTAGGATGCAGAAGATTTTGGAAAAGTGTGTCAGTAAATTAGAAACTGCGGTATGTAATTTTTATTCTGGAAATGAAACTCAGACTCGGACAGTTCTGGTTTGAAATTTCCGTGAAAAACAGATTGGATCTGATCCAAAAATGCCCAATTTCCAGATCTGATCTGATCCAATACCAAATCTAACTAGATCTGATCAGATCCAATCTGATCTGATCTGATCCAGTACCAGATCTGAACAGATCTGATGAGATCCTATCAGATCTGATTTGATCTGACTAGATCTGAACTGATTCAGCACCTGATCTGATCTGATCTGACCAGATCTGAATTGATTTAGCACCAGATCTGATCTGATCAGGTCAGATCAGATCTAATCTGTTTTTCACAGGTTGTTATCAGACTAAATTAGACCTAAATCATGTTTTAAGTATTCTATCCAAATTTAGGTAATTATGAATAACTCATTTCTTGAATTCCTTTTATAGATGTGTTTTCCTCTTCTAATTAGACATGATAATTGGACATACCTATTAAAAGCCGACGAACTGTCCCTTCTATATGAAGTCACTGATAATTTTTGTACCGAGGAATGTAATAAACATTTGGCATCTCCTAGAATGTAAGGTTTTTTAATTAAAAAACAATAATCGCTGACGAATTGACTTTATAGACGATGAAAATCATGAAGAAAATTGCGAAATGTCAACGAAATTATGCCGTCTGTTGGAGGCAAGTTTTACACGTTTCGCGTGCAATGAATATTGTACAGAAAAATTCCTTTTGATTTCATAATTAATTATGGATGTAGATTCTCAACAGCTATCCTGAAATATGGAAATTAATCACGGAACATTCTGAAAATATTGACCTATCTTCAAAGGACGTTATTAAAACTTTATATCGCTTGGTAAAATTTATCGAGGAACAAATAAGAATGACTCCTGCAAAAGAAAGGGAACGAAATATGAAATTGCAACACGCTGCCATGAATTTAAAGGACACCAAAGCAGAATTCCGAAGTAATAATTTTCAAACTGACAAAGGATTTCCACGGAATCGAGGGTCATTTTTTATTACTCTTCGCACTTTTTTCAGATTTAACGACTACGCTGGAAAGTCGGGAATCCGATCATAAAAAATTTATGAAAAAATTGACCGACGAGATTGCGGGGTATGAGTGTTTCATAGAAAATGTACGAGTGAGGCATGAAAAAAACTTATCAAAACTTATGCAAGTGGATTTATGCAACGGTTGAATAAATTGGAAGATTCATTGGCACGTGTTTCATTAATTTTTTATGTTTTAAAAGGGAAGTCTCGGAAAAAGAAATGGAAGAAGCTTGCGAAGAATTCAAAGAACGAGAACATGATCTTGAAGATCGAATTAAAACGTGCCAAAGGAAATTCCGAAAATCGTTGGAATCCAATCGAGAAAGCGAAGAAAAGTTGTTTGAAAAATGGTAAAATTATTAATTCATCCAGGTTTCCCTTGTCTCAAAAGCGATGCGTTAACTTTTTTATAATCAATAGTGCAGAAGTGGAAGGTCAATGTTTATCAGCAATAGACAAATACGATAATGAAATCGGCACTTGTCATAAAATCAAAAAAGATCTAGATACGAATATCCGGTCTTTGATTAAAACGTATGAGAAACTGCAGGTATTTTATTTTGATTTCAATAGCTAGAGCTACTGATAGAATTTAAAACAGATACGACCATTGTTTCCAAACAGGAAGAATTTACAGTTCAAGAGGTACAATATTCGGAGTTGAAGGAAGAAAAAGAAATGGCAATAATGCGAGAATTCGCGGATCGCTTGGATAATTTCGAGAAAAATCGAGCGGCCAGAATAATACAAAAAACGTGGAAGGCTTATCGAGAACGAATGGCTTTGAAGAAGAGAAAAAAATCGAGAAGAAAGCAGTAAAAATATCGTTCGAAACGTGTTACAAATTTGATTTTCCCGATTTTTACAATGTACTTATAAAATTCTTCGAGAATGTGGGTCTTCGGAATTGATGAAATTGTCGTGCGATTGAAATTTAATTGGAGTTTAATGAAATTAGAAGAGTAGGTATTCTAATGAGTTTGTCCTATCGAGAGTAATATCGATCGTGGTATCTATAGTGTTCTATGTTTAGAAATGCTTTCATATTTGAAAATTTTCAAGGATTTTCAACAACCACCCACATTTTTGACCACTTTTTTCTGGATAAAACACTTCGGAGGTAAATTTTGACGATTCGTCTTGAAGGTCGCTACATCGCTTAACGAACTGTACGAGTGAACTTTCGACACGAGCAATATCTTTTCAGGGCATCCACTTTGTATTCAGATTTACTTTCTTCGTCAAAGCAACGCCGTTATTGAATTTTATGGTAACGTCCGAGCACAATTTTGCAGCGGCTAATTATCGCATTAAATTTAATCGAAGCATCAGGACTAAAGTTTGCAAGTAATAATCTACGTTGCAAATTGAACTGTCGTGTTCTATTTCTTTCCCAGTAAAAGTTAGGAATGCTGAATAACAATAAATAGGGGCGAAAAAATGCCGGGAAAAAGGAATAAAGACCATAGATTTGATATTCATACTCGCATGCACGATCGGCAGTGGAGGTAAAAAGGGGTCGAGGAGACTTAGCGAGTCGGAATGAGTAAAAATTTCGTTCGTCTCGGCATTAGCGCGGCCGTCAAATTTATGTACGGGGGTGCAGAGCAGTGCACGGAGCGTCGAGGCGCATGCCCTAAGAGATATTTTCGCTGGGGTTGTAGTCAGTCAGGCAAGCGGGGCAAGCCAGATTCCAGGCTGGCGATCATTACGGGGCAAACGGCGCCCGGGAGTTTTCGCGTTTGAAGTGCGCTGTGAATCGACAGCTCGTGACACTTCCCGCGAATTCCGGCTGAATGAAAATATGGCCCACGTGTGAAGTGCGACGAACGAGCCTTCGAGCCGCGAGTTGTCGCGCAGGCCGACGTGTCGTTTCGCACAGTGTTCCTCGGGCGATTCTTCCGTCACTTGCTACGCTCTTTATTCTGAAACGCGCGACGCTCCACGAACGCTCTCGCCACCTGTAGCACGCGGACATTTATCTCGCGAGGTCTTCGATTGCTTCGAATTCTGCTACCACGGGACTTTTATTCGCGCTATTTTATACTACCAGTGCCTCGAGTCCTTCCTTCCTTCCTCTCACACTTTTCCGAGTCTTCTCTGTTACCTGCGTAAGTTCTGTTTTCTTATTGCGCTGATTTGGATAATGTTTTGCATTATTGCGCTTGATCGTTGCTTTTTTTGGTATGAGATTATTTCGCGAATGGAAAATCGATGCCAGAGCATTTGGGACGTGAAAAAGTTGAAGTGCGATTTTTGTTTTAATTTGGTAAATGATATTAAATTGTTAAATTTGGTTCAAAGTTTAGTTTTATAGAGTTGCTGCTTAGTTTTAAAATAAATATGAGAAATCCTTTTTATATATGTTTCAATATGTTTAATAGATTGAAAATCATTTCAAATAATTGGACTTGGCTCGATATTTTAATTAAAATACTGCGAATAAATCCGGTGCACGTTGAATGACATTTTAATAATTATGCATTTTATCCACCCCCGCCGCTACCTATTTTAATCGATAACTCAACCATTTAAATAACGTACCGGCTTTACATTTATTAATTTTTTTTACGTTGCGAATGTTTCATCTTTAATTTAAAAATCATCAAAGCAATAGAATCATGTTCGAGTAAAATGTATCAAACATCTTCTAACTAAACAAATTTTTCGAGAGATACGATTAATTTAGTTCCTCTAAAAAACATCTTTGTTTACCTTATATTCCTCCGTTTTTTAGTGCTCTAAAAAATATTAAAAACCACGAATTGATTGAGTTCATTTCACGAAGTGGAATAATCGATTGATTGATCAATTTTGAATAATGTGCATTGTAGATCAGCGAGCCTCTCGAATAAAAACATGAAAAAAACGAAGAGAGCGCATCGTTATTAAAACAAAATTAGAACGAGAAGAAAATGACCGAAGGATTGACATCGTCCAACGACTCTAGTAAAATGGAAGAACACGAGAGGAATTTCACGAGCGGGAGTTTAGAAGAGCGCAAAGAAGCCTTCAAAAAAGACGAAGAGCTTATGAAGGAGACCACGAAATTCGTATCGGAAGTTATTGCCACTGCGACTACCGAGGCTTCGAAACGAAAATTACAAAAAGAGGTAAACGAAGCGTTCGATCGAACCTGCACGAAAATATTTCATCCTCTCTCGAGCTTGCAAAATGTCAATAAATTTCACGTCCTCTCAAGTTCCTCAATTGAGAATAAATATTAAAATAGAAATGGATAATATTGCTGTAAATAATATCGTTGCGTACAAGGCTACTTTAATTACATAATGAAAATTCTATCTGTTGCAGGAAGGCAATATGAGCGAAGGTAAAGAATTTCATCCTAATCTCGTTAGCGAAACGCGGATTATTATATTTATCGACTCAGTAGCTCTAGAATTCGTGTTATTAGTATGATTCTGTCGTTCATTTTTACGCGCTTGCGATACTCAAACGAAGGATCCGCGATGTGTACAGCATTTCACGCGAAAATAATCGATTTCAATCTTTCAATTAATTTCCGAAACATCGATCGGTCAATCGGGGAAAATGCATATTTGTGGGGATCGTGGAGCGGCGTGGAATGTTGTACAGAGACCATGGACGAAGCCGCGCTGTCATGATTAACATGAGGGAATATAATGCATGTACGCAGGCAGTAAATTGAAGGGCGCTGATACGATTGAGGGCTGGAACAACCGTGCCCGCGGCTTCTGCAATCGAGTCCTGAATGCCCTCTTTCCGTGCTTCTCCAACAATGGTAAATCGTAGACTGATCTCGATGTGGCTGCCTCGCCACGACCATTCTGGACCCGTAGTCTTGCATTTTCACCGTCATCTCATTCACATGCCATCGATTTTACGCCGAAGCCACGCTCGAACAATTCGATTTATTTCATAGTTTCATAGCCAGTATCATCAAGCACACGCTCATTGGAATGAACTAACCAACTCGAAACATTGCATTCAAATGTCAAGCGTTTTTTTCATCAAGAGCTGCATTTAATTTCCATTATTTCTTTCGAGTTTGTACAGTTTCGATGTTTGATTGATGCAGTTTGTAGTTGCAAAACGTATTTGAAAAATTTCGATCACGTGAAATACTGAATTTGCACGATTAAAGCTTTCAAGTACAAATTGCACGGAACTCGAAAGCTCCTTTTCAACTCAGCTAATCAAGGGACATTGTAGTCCCTAAGTTTAATTAATAGTTGGAACGAGTCATTTTATTGCACCTGATCGAAAGTGAGAGAAACATTCTTTACTTAGGCTTACAATTAGTCGAGTAAGACACAGCTGGAAACAAATTGCTTCAAATCTATGTTGTTTATCTTCTACCCACAGCTATTATCTTCATTCGGGATACTATAACTTAATTGTTGGCGCGTACATTTAAAACCGATATCGTTTCTTCTATTCTTCATTCATTGTATTTTCTATGCATTCGAACGGATCGAAATCACAGTGAAAGAAAAACGCTCGGAAAATCTTTGGCCTTTTCAAACTCATGAAACCATTCTAAAAAACTGAGAAATACGAAATTCCAAAATGACGTAACTTGCCGGAATATTAACTTGGAATAAAACCGAAATGAATCCTTCAAAATCTTTGATATATTTTGGCGAGTCGCGTTTTTTGGGATATTTTTTTGTACATTTCGGAGCACAAATTCGCATACCTTCACGCGCATATTCACATTCGTAATGTGTAATCTGTAAAATGTGTCTATAGCACGTTATCGATTTCTCAATCGCAGCGACTCTTGCACAAACTCAATACTTCAACGATTATTCTATACATGTATAATAAACGCTATAAACCGAACTACAACAGTACGCTTCGTAGCCAACCGCATTGCATGTTAAGGAAGTACTTGTTTGCTCCAAAACTATCGAGCTCTACTTAGTCGTAATTGCTAAAGATAGCACATATTCTGCTCCTTAACTCTAGGGTAGTACAAGTACGGTAATCAGTGTTCGACGGAAGAATTTTAATGTTATAAACTGTCGTATCAACAATACTGTAATGAAATCTTCTAAAATGACTCTGATTTATCCTGAAAAAAATGCGCCTTACTGTCACAAAGTCTTTTGTTGATAATTTTGCTCGGTAATTTTTTCGCAGGACAAATGAGATTCATTTCAGTAGATACCATCGAAATATTATTGAATAAGATTGAAATAATTGTCTCTGTTGAACACTGATTTCCGTAGAAACTACCTTAACTCTCTGTAGATATTTTTTTCGTAACTACACTGAAAAACAGCGGTCACTCCGCGAGATTTTTTTGAGTGTCCTGGAATGCAGAGCAGACACTGTAAATTCGCACATTTTTTTTCAGTGTAGATAGAATACGATGAAAAAAAATCACAACATGCACATTATGCAAATGTATCAGAGCGTCGAGTATCAATTTTAAAACAAATTAAAACGCTCACATACAAAACCTACGTACCTACGAGTAAATTATGACGAGTAGAAAAGCTCAAAATGAAAGTAAAATTGTGCCAAGAAATTGTTAAATTGATTTTCAAAACTTTAAACGAGTAATCCGCGATAGAAGATGATCCGAAAATCTGAAGAACAAGTTTCGAAAAAAATTGAGCTCTACCAAGATTACGAAAATCGTAATGAAAGTCTTAATTGAAAAAAGGTACAAATGGGAGATCTGTAGAAGAGGAGTTTTCATCCAATACTTAAACTTTGAGAGTACCAATCTAAGAGAAACAAGAATCCTAAGCACGAAAAATGTAGCTTTTCGCATGTTGAGTTGAGAAATGTTCTCGTCCAAAGCATTTTTGTTGAAAGAGAATATTTCGCGAATTCGACAAAATTGTTTTTTGGGCGCTTAATTGAAATCTCGTACGTTATCGGGTCTATTCTTTTCATAGAATTATTCGCCTGGGCGCCGTACAGGTATCGCTTCACAAGACCTTAGCCACTTCACAAGACTTAGAGGACTCCAACGTCTCGACGAAAGTATTT
>JABFQM010002086.1:0-16830 GCA_022816865.1 Zelostemma sp. ZL-2020 | reverse complement strand
TGCCGACTTTACCCCGGCACTTTTCAAATCTCTATTTTGCAGTGGTAACTATTTTTCATCAGTACGAGTTGAAAATGTAACAAATCAAAAAACTCTTTAGATAAATTTCATAGGTAACGAATCAGCTTAACAAGCCGTATACAGGAATTTAATTGAAAGCGCAGTTTTATTACTAATAATCATAAGTTAAAAAATAGTGCCGACTTAGCCCCGGTCTCCCCTAAATCGTGACAATTTACGGGGCAATTCGTGACAATTTACGGGGCAATTCGTGACACTCTTTTAAACGCGTTAGAATTGTCAAATTCATTGTCTTTCATGGTCGACATTAAACTTACAACACTTGCTCTCTCGTAGAAGGTTTGTATTAACTAAACTTTACATGTAATAAAATCAAAAACGCAACAAATTATTGAATTTCGCTTTTATCTTCAAAACTGCGAGGAACGACTTTTTTCGGGAATCTACGTCCTCTGCGAGTTGACTGCTTCTCGGAAGGCTTACTTCTCATTTTCTTGTTAGTTTTTTGTATTCTCTTGGTACGTTCTCATGATGATTCATCATGATTCGGAACCATGCATGCACAAATTGAAAATAAAAACATTCTTCTGCTAACTGTACCTTCGCTGTAAAATAATAATAATAAAAATATCAATTAAGCCTACGAAAAATGAGGTGCACTTTATTGACAGACCTAAGAAAACCAAATTTCAAACATGAACGCACTATTTCCATAGTTCGAGCTGACCAAATATTTTGGTTCTTCGCTGCTATATACATAAGCCCTATTGAGATAACTCTTCTTCCAGTTGATTATGTGGAATATATTATATGTTGTAGCAACCCATTTGACGTATGTTGTTGAAACAAAAGTTTGTAATCTGAATTTGTTTGACCTATCTACGGTTTTACTTATGATACAAGGTAATATTCAATACAAAGGGCGTTGACCTTACTGAAACTCTGATTTGTCATAATATCACACTCAGAGAAAAGTTTTGTTAGCGTAACAAAATTTTCGTTGACCCAGTATTGGTTGAATTGAGGTCAACAAAACCTTTTGTCAAATTCAATTGAATCAGGCGAGGTCTG
The DNA here is from genome assembly GCA_022816865.1 of Zelostemma sp. ZL-2020. Classification (NCBI taxonomy): domain Eukaryota; kingdom Metazoa; phylum Arthropoda; class Insecta; order Hymenoptera; family Platygastridae; genus Zelostemma; species Zelostemma sp. ZL-2020. Next base: position 15,738 of record JABFQM010002086.1, on the reverse strand, counting down.
ACAAAATGTTTTCTTAAATTCGACAAAATGTTGTGTTGTATTCAACTAAAGACTTGATCAATTCGAAAAAATGAGCATTTCGTTGACATTATTGCATCGGTCCATCGTCTGACTAAAAAGATCTTACAAAGATCTGAGTCGCTGGAAAATACATGTATTCTCTTCGAATAGTTTTGCTGGTGATGGTAATGATTTCGGAATTATGAAACAAGAAAGAGTTATATAATTTTCAAGTATCTCGAGTTTCCATCAATAGGTTTTTTCCAATAAAACAAACAAAATGCATTGCAACCATTCAAATGCCGAGACAAGTGTAATCTTGTTGATATGCAAGGATCATTAGAGGTTTTGAACTTCATTAAAACTCTCACTTTGAGCGTTATCAAGTATCGGGGAATTGACTGCAACGGAGAGAATGCCAAGAAGCCGTGAGATTAGTCCAGTTCCTAGAAGTATAACGAATGCGAGTTACCCAATTCGCATTGCACTCGATGGTAGAAAACGAGCGAGGGAGAGTTCGAGAGGAAGCTCTTAGAATGTTTCGTTCATCTGGGCGCTTAAGAGTAATGATTCCACTGCACTAAATAGTTAGCCCGTGGAATATCGAAATAATGGATGATGAAAATCTGAATCAAAACCTTTACCTTGTTGAACAACTTTTCTCTTTCTTTTCGCTTTTTCTTAATAACTATTTTGTTGCTTCAGTGAAGAAGCGCCGGAATAAAATGAGATAAGTAAGCTCTACCTCTCCGTGCTGGTTGCTTTACAGCTTTGCGTCTACCACACTGACGTTTTTTATTTAAAATATTTCGCACCGCTTGCCCTTTTGTAATTTTCGCAAAACTATGCACCAGAGCATTGGCTACGGCAAGATTTACATTGTAAAATATCTAAACCCTCAGAATGCAACCGAGTGGAAATGTGTAGCTTAAACAAGGCTAAAAGGAAAACTGACGATTTGCATGGGTTGGAAGGAATCCATTAATATTTCATTATTTCGCGTCAACATTTTAATGTACTTGTAAATTTAACGACTTGTCAATTCAATGCTAGACCGAAAAGATAGTAACGAGTGCATCGTCAATAAAATTCTTAGAGAGAAAATTAATGTGTTTTCGAATGGCTATGACAGTTATAAAATGCAGTAACGGTTGTGTGATTACACATAACATTGATACTGATGCAACGAATACGCACTTCATACCTGCATTACAAATTTGTTATTTTATTTCCAATCCAAGATCGTAAACCAACTTGAGCAAACATCCACGAAAATTGCATCTTCCTATACTGAACAAATGTTTACACAACATCTACGACGCTTGTAAGAATAAAATTTGTTCAAAAAATATATACGCTTTATCAAATAGCAACTTTGAGATAAAACTTTTTCCACTGGATATTATTACACCGTAATAAAACGTGTAGACGTGAAAATATTGCTGATGTAAGCATTTAATCCTGATGAATGTGAATACTTTTCATTTGAAAACTCTACAATGAAACACTAATGTTAAAATCGATAAACCGTGGTTGCAGAATGGACGAGGAAATGAAGATTATAGGATGGCGACATGATCGCTGTTTGAAGGGGATGAAAATAGCCTCTCGCGTTGACTGCTTTAACTCGTTACTCTGATATATTTTGTACAATTACATTTTTACGTCCACGAAATCACCGGAACACGAAACCTAGTCGTTCATTCAGTCGCACATCTCTGGGAAAATTGCGTGGAAATAATTACAGGCTCGCTCTTAATGCCGTTTAGAAAGGGAGGAGGAGAAGCGAGAAGCTTACGCTCCGTTAGAGTAGAGACCGATAGCTCGGGGCTCCTCGTTATCAAACTGACTTCATTCCGACTCCAAATTTAAAACCGACCATTAATGACCCATTGCTGTTTTACAGAAATATCATAATTCAACCGAAGCGAAAGAAAATTAGGGAAGACTTTAAAAATGCAACAAAAAGAGAACAAACTCCTATCGGAAGTATAGATCATTGAAGCAGATTTCCCTCTTTACTACTCTTACATAAAGTACAGTCATAGCTCAACCTAGATAAAAGCACCTGCATAAATATATGAGGGATTAAAAAAGTAATAACTCGAAATTCTGACAGGTCATATATCGATTTATTGAATTTGAACCTTAGAATAAAAACTGTCATTTTTCATCTTACGTCACATTCTCCCGCCATCTAGTAAGATATCCCGATTACAATTATCTGAAATATGGTCATAAATATGCTATTCTGGACTCGTATATAAATCATATATGCGCATATATACATACCCGTGGAAATGAGAACAGATCTGATCAAGCCTGATAATGCTATCAGTTGAGAAAATCAATAATTTCAAATCAATCGCAAGACAAAGACAGAGAGAGCATTCATCTTGGATTCATTACACTATTTTTCTGTAGAAAATGCGTTTGCACCTGAAATAACAAAATTTATCGCCATTACACGCAATCTCGGAAGCCATCAATACTTCATTGATTCGATATTTTCTATAGCTAGCAAATTTGTTGATGGTGCATCATACACTTTTTCATTCTACGTTGTATAGGTCGTAAATTGCCGATGAAGTATGGAGCAATAAAATATGTCCAAGGAAAAAAAGAAGGTACAGCAACTCCCCACAGAGGTTCCTTGATAGTCTTCTAATGTTTGTGATACATTCACATTTTTTACGTACTTATATATATGTCAAAAACGAACTTTTTCGTAATTGCATATCGAAATTGAAATAGCCGAAATATATGTGAATATGCATACAATTATTCCACACTTTCGTACCATCGATTGTATACTCTTAACGACTTTGTACTTCGCTTCACGTGCGCATACATTTAATCACGCATATTTTTCAACAAACTCAAGTAACACCACAAAATTGTACACGGAAAAAAAACGAGTATTTTAAAACGTACAATTTTATTGAAATGTACGAAAACCAAATATTTTGTGTGTTATAATACTAATTTGTAAAAATATTCAATTACAGTATCGTCATTGATGATTGGCAAACAAAAGTACTACCTCAAATTTCAGTTTCTTTTGAAACTTCCTGACCCGAAATCATTTTGATACGTCACATGGTTCAAGAGAAATAAAAATTACCACGAAAAATATGTATTGTTCTTCATTCAATATATCGTGTATTCAAATACACGAATGAGTGATGCAAAATATGTGACCCGCTTTACAAATTTTGAGTCCTATACTTCCTCGTATTCATCCTCTACACTTTTTCTTTGTGTAAAGTGCACTTTCACTACATAATTTTTCTCTCCAGATTATGAATGAAATGATTTTAAAATTCGCTGAGGTAGATGAAATTAAACGTTTTACAGATACGCTCTGTAGAAGGACTCTTATTCGAAGGCAAGGAACCAGTTATAAACACTGCAAAATCATTCCCCGGAAAATGGAATTACACTCCGTCAAAATATACACCACGTACAAAATAAAGTTCTGATTTACGTTGGCTTGTACGCCCGAGATATTTCGTTGCAATAAATTTAGTGAGCACTGTCGCATCTTCATACCGGGGACGATCCGTCTGATCCGCGAGAAACCCGGAAACGTGCGAATATTAGTGTCCGCGGAAAATGGAAATGACAAGAGGCCTTCTGAGGTTTTGGTATCAGAACACTAATATGAATTACGTGGCAGGAGAAACTGCGGAGGAAGCGGAGAAAATGGAAAAATGTTGGGTATAAAACTTTGAAAAGGAAATGAAATTCTTTGTAGGAAAAGAAACGGTATAACGAATGAATGGGACAAGAAGCAAAGACCAGGAACCGGAGCAAAAGAATAAATGTTTTACAGCTCAACTTCTATCGAAGCGAACCATCGAGTAACCACGTCGCCCAAGATAAGCGCGCTTTGTCCTTATCTTTATCGTTAGCCCACAACATCGTTTAGTTGCCATGTCTTTTGATGATGCGTCCACCTCTCCAGGACTTTGACAATCTTGCTAACATTGTAAGCCCAGAAAGTGCTACTTCTGACGACAAAAATGTCGCCCCTAGCTTTCATGCCGTTTCATACTTCTACTTCATTGAATGGCTCAAGTTTGCCACTTTGAGCATTGTATTGTTTAACGTAATTTGTAAGAAAAAATATTGCTGAAAAATAGAACCTGTGTTACCTTTAAACGGAGCGACTAGGTTTAAACTGCGGTAAATTCGACCGCATAATACTCGATTTAAAATAAAAGTACCGCCAAAGATGTCAAATGGAGCTGACGAATTGCATAAGGAAAAAGAATGAATCAAAGCATCGTTTGGCCCATTTTCTTTCGCAGTAACAAACAAAACCGGGAAATTCAATCAGCCTATATTTTTCTGCTACTTTGCAGTGAGCGTAAAGCTATAAAACTTTCTCTTTCGTAATAAAGAAATAATACCAATAAAGAACGGAAGGCTGAAAAAAAAGAACCAGTATCCTAGCGCGATATTTTCACCTTGCAATTCTATCGTAATCGGTCCATTATTTAAGAGTCTCGGTCCACAATTCTAAAAGTGATTATTTTGTACGAATAAATCCCAGTCTCTGTAATAATAATCGTCTGGTTGCGCTTCAGCGCGTATTAGGTCAATAATTAAAATATCGTTCTTCGTCATAAACGATATCGGTACCTTAGTACGGAAGAAAGCACTGGAAGTGCTTTGTTCTCTATAAAAGTACGCCTACCTCATTAATTGACACCCAGTTGACTAGCTGCATCCGCATAAGGCAGCATGCTTACATGGGTAAGTCGATGTTAAACTATTCATATTAATTTTTCTCTCCTACTTCTTTTCGTAATCTTCATTCCAAACAAGTTTTTTTTCCATACGAACGATACTGTTTAATATTTTACAGTTTTCTCTTAGATTTATTGTTACATGTTCTAATGTGTGCTCTAAAAGTGTTCAAATGTATCGACTCATCAATTTTGCGAACAATCCTTGCTTTTTACTCTTAAAAACACAGTTCATTCACTGTTACGAAATTATATCAAGTATTAGTAAATCATATACTTGCATGACATAACAATATCATTTAGAGGCAAATAATGGCATAGTATTAATTCATACACGAGCAGTTGGCCCAAACTACCCCATAAAAATATATTTAATATTAATCAGAGTTATAATAAACTTAGATAGTGTTTTGTCACATATTTTAACAAATTCGATGATATATTTTATCTATTTCTGTCAACTTACTAACAATTGATTAAAATCGTGTCTATTTCTCGAATAATCATCAAAAATATGTTAGTCTTCTTATTTATCAACTGAGCTTGCTTAACATACATTTAAGCTCAGACAGGAAGCATACTGAAACGAGGACGTATTTATTTGCATTGATCGTGAATATAAGGTTGGTATAACGTAGAAGAAAATGTGAAAATGAGATGAATAAATCGAATGCAATTGAGATTCATTCATAAATCAGGTAAGTGCAAACATCATGTACAGCCACAAATATGTATTTTCACTCATACTGGGATTTTGCTGGACTGCAATTGAAAATACCGGAAAACCAATTATACGTGCTTTTGCAGGACGTGGAATTGAATAATCGCCATCGGTGCCAAAATGTCAGAAATTCGTCACAAACTCGCAAAAGACTTGCAAATGCGTGTCTTGTGAAAACACGACTCATTGGTTTATGTACATGGATGTAGCTCAAAAACGATGGAACGTTATTCATCTTATATTCACAATCGATGACAATAAACACGTCATTAATACGAATATACACTGGAGCATCGATTTTAGTTCAAATTCGAATCTCCAGGACTAAAACCGATCAAGCGTTTAATCCACCTAATTCTCTGTCTGACACCTGAGTACTATCTTCTCGGTCAAAACTTAACGAAATTGTATTCTTTGATTCCAGAGCTGTATTTCTATTGATTAAGCAAAGCAGTTCATATACATACACATATACTAAACAATAAGTCGCCATTTAGATAGCAAAGGGACATGCTTTGCCCTCTTAGAAAAATTTCTCCAGCAAAATATAATAATTTATCATTGAACATTAACTTTACTGAATCCAACTTTGAATCATACATTCAATTGAAAAAGTACAACTAGGGCACACATTTTGATTACTTGGGAAATTAATATTATATCAATTGTGCAGACAGTTCTATCTTCTTGAAGATAATTCGACAAAAAATTGCCCGATAATGCAGTCGTCGACAATTTAGTACGTATTATCTCTTCATCCTTCCGGTTCACATGCGCGGCTCGTGTGATTTTACCTCGCTATTATGATAGTTCGCGTATATCAAATTTCTCACATCGCTAACTTCCCTCAGCTCGTACCTCGCATCTAAATCACATAATCATTCCTGATATTTTTAATAAGTAAATTGCTTCATAAAATACCCTGGACAAAAACGATGAAATGATTTGTCAGCTAAAAATGACTTTCTATTGCACATCAAAGTATGTTCACATTACCTGCAGCCTTATTAGTAACACTGGTAGACACACATTTTCGTGCAGAGGAAAGGTAACCCATTCTTGAGTACATCTGGCCCACTAATTTAAAAAATAATAACAATTTTTCTGCAATAGAGCAAAACGAATACCATTTTCCGAATCAGCGGACCAAATTTACCTCAAAATAGGTCCACTTTCATATGATTCAAAAATACAATTTTCATGTAGACCAGTGATAATTTTCTAGGCACAGCTTTTGGTCTTTGGTCTCCTGGCTGAAGCAACAATCGCCAAGGACCCAAGGACGGGACACCAACTTGAACTACCGCAACTTGTTAATGCAAAGTCTGCAAAGTCTTTACCAGTGTCGAATACATTGCAAACGCTTCAACTAACGTTGACTAAGCAGCCGCTCGAAAGGCAACGCAACGATCTCCACAACTTTTCGGGTTTAGCCTTTGCCGCATCTTCTATCAGAGAAGACATTAGACATTTCAAAGACAATGACAGACCAACAACTATACAGCTCACATCGGACTCGGTGCCGAAGGAATCTACCAAACGATCTTTCAATACTTCATCGTCGCTACTTCCTCATCAGGACTCAAACGTTGCCGGCACTTATAGAATGGGTTTTCGGCAAGGTCTAAAGCACCACGATCACAAAGAACATCATGGACACGGTCATAAACATCAACATCACGAGGCTCACAAGGCGAAACATAAACACAAACATGATCACCACTCTAAACATGAACATCACGAGACACATAAGCATCATGGAGAGCATCACCACCACCACAAGGTATCTTATTAATGGAATATAGCAAACAAATTATTAATGAAAAGACATTAAGAAAGATATGTATGCAACGCATGTATGGTTGGCGTGCTGTATGATGCCCATGGAGCGTGGGCTGAATGAACGTTCATAAACGAGTAAAGTGAAGTCAGTGGAGGAGCGTGGTGCATATGCGTTCCTCTTCACTTAAGTTCCGCGGGGCTTAAATGAAGAAGAACGCTCGCGCGTGCTATGGACGCCCATTCAGCTTACGCTCCATAGACATCGTATAAGACGTCAACCATACGTATGCGTTATATAGAAAATCGTATGCATCTCAGAGGCTAGACCATTATACGCCTGATGCAGCATACATCACGCGCTCGGCATATAATAGTCGAGTTAACCCCGCAAGATTCCGTCTGTTTTTTATGCCTGTGGAGCGGACCTAAATGCATTGAGCGATAACGCTAGTGACGCATCGCATTCTTCTTCATTCGTCCTAGGATGCAAAAAGGAGTTTATCCGTCCCAGCGAACTAGTACCATAGGACTTTTTAGTTTTTAGACAGACGTTTCTCAGCGAACACGATGTTTACAGAAAAAAAAGGGGTGTTCAAGTCGCCATTTCACGAATCACACTCTAAAATTAATTAATGTTTTGAAGTAAATATTGCAATTTCAGTTCCATCTTAACGTACATCAATTTCAATTTGTTTTACATCTTCCGTTTCCGAAACTAATAAATTGCGGGACTTCACGAAACGGGTTTCGAGTTCACTATAATGCTCTATCGTATTTTTTATGCAATTCAGTCCCTGGATTACTTGAAGCTAAATTCCATTTGTTTCCCTTTGAACATTAATCCGCCAAATAGTTTGAAGCCTATCGTTGAAAGAAGTGAAAAATAAATGCAATAGAGCATTATAGTGATCATATTTAGATGAAACCGCTAAGCTGAACCTTTTTCTTGACATTTGAATCAATCGAATTTTCACTAATTAGTAATAAGTAACCCTCTTTTTGCCAGTTTTTTTAGTGGAATTTAACTTATTTTAAATGCGTTTTTACTCGTTTTGCTCGTTTTCGCATTTTGAATGGAAAATGAGTCCTTACATACCAATTAGTGAAAATTTAACTGAGAATGACCAATAAACGAGTTAATTTCTAGCACGAGCATCACAATCTGCATCACCACTACCACAAGCATCAGCACAAAAATGACCACCATCATCATCATTCTCACAAAGAATCCCATCATCACAAAGAAAAACACGGGCATAAACATGGCCACCACCACAAACATGGCCATCATCATAAGGTATCGTTTAATGAGAAAAGGGATTCAGTATCCAAAAATTCGATTTTCAAATTTTTATGCGTCTTTCTGCTGAATTAGAGTGGTTATGAAGTTTTAAACCGAAGTGCCACAATAGCTCACTCTTATCTTAAATCGTCCGTCCTGTAAACATTCTTTTTTGTACACTGTCCATCCGACAACAGATATTTGCCGTGAAAAAAAAAGGAACCTTAACTTTTCAAACCGGAGGTCCTTTTTCTCATTCCGCTGCATAAATGTGGCCTAGAATGAGGAATGTAGCGTAGCGGTCGAAAACAATTTTTCGAAAGAAATTTATTTAAAAGCATGCTTTTAAATATAACGACTTTGCAACGATTTTCGTACACTCTAGAAGCTACCCGTTCGACTAACAATAAGACAGTTTCTGCCTTGAAATACGGTCGAGAATATGAACTCTGTTGACGCAAGAGAAAAGTTCTTAGAAAAAAATCAGGAAAGTCGTTGACGCAAGAGAAAAAGCTCTTGATACAAGAAGAATCAAATTGTGCACCTTTTACTCAGACTTAGAATTAGTCCGCTTATGAATATATCTGATCTACGGCATTAAAACCGTTCAATGAAACGGGAGTTCCAATTCTGGAATCAGATTTCAGTTTTCTGAGAAAATAAACTGATTTTTGCAATAATACTCTGCTTCCCCTAATTCCAAATCTCTTTGGCCAGAAATCAAACTAAAAATCTGCGACAGGCAAAGCGGATTCTATTAACCTCAGTATTGAGTAAGCATTTTTGAGCGCAGTTTTTAGCTTCATTATAATCTTATTCCGTAGAGAAATAAGAGTGAGTTGATCAGAGTGAGTTACTTACTCAAAGTGAGTATTAAGCACTCTTAGAAATGTCTGTTCAAGGTAAACAGAATCTGCTTACCTGAAGCAGGTTTTCAAGTTGATATAGGCACAAGTGAATTCCGTCTTGCGAGAAGCAGAATATTATTGTGGAAAAAAGAATATTTTCGTCAGAAAGAGAAATCTGCTTCCCCGAATTTGAATTTCTTTTCCGTCAAACGGTTTTCATCATTTTACCGTAAACGGATAATTTCTAAGAGTGAGTACTTTTAACAGTTCGAACAAATTTCAGTTTTTGAAAATTATTTACTTCTGAGATGAATTTTTTCAAAACTTTCTCTGAGTTATAAATCAAAATTGAAAAAATATCAAAAATTTCGATGTTTCAGTCAAATTTGAACCTATTTTGATGAGCAAAAGCGTGTTGGTCGCCGGATTGAATACGTAAATTATCATCAAATTTGAGGAAATCTGATAAAAATGAAACAGATCAGAATGTTTGCAAACGTTGGTCAGCCAATTTCTATCGTAGAGAAATAAGTCTAACATCAGAAAAGTTTGATCTTCCTTCTCCTAATGATCCGTAAATTTTTCGAATCAGTTGAAAAATATCACCGTTACGATGTTTGAAGTATGTGCACCTACTCAAAAACAGTTTTTCGACTGTAAAAATTAATATTAGGAGTGTATTAGGATTTTCTTCTATGACATTATGTTCTGTTCCACCAGACCTACAACTTACGTTATGTCACTCCGAAAGTTCTTCGAGTTTTTCATATTTTATAACACAGTGTATGAGATTTTTCGGTCGCTAGGCTCTTCATCTCATTCTAGGCCACATACGCTCAATCTTATCTTTTCTTGCACTCTTAATCAATTTTATTTATTCGAAATTTCATCATAAGGAGGAACATCATCATAAGGAGGATCACCATCATAAGGTAAACATGCATGTTACAGTCAGTTTGCAATTTTACTTAATATTATGCATATTGACTGAAGATCTTGGGTCAACACTCATGATTCGATCAGAACTTATATAAATATGCATACTGACTTTTTAATGTTTCAAATTAGTGAAATTCATCACTTTGCAATTATTTCGACCAGTCAACTTTTTTTGCAATTTCATAAGTAGGATTGAATCAATTACTGAAAAAAGGATAAATTTTAATAAAACTAAAATCGAAAATAAGACATGCGGATTGAAATGAAAGAATTTTTAATCATGTACATATAATTAAGAATAAGAACATTACTATCCTCTTATGTAATTCAACTTCAGCTCATTTTAGATGGCAAATAAAGTTAATTGTTCGAATCAGTTGTGAAATACTAAATTTCACTCATTTGCAATGTCAACGAGTCGATATGCCTACTGGCTAGACAGCATAAGTACTGACCAAAGACCTTCAAACAATATACTTACAAGGTTCTCAATTATAATTGTAATATATTTGATTTTATCTAATTTGCACGTTTGATTAATTTACTTACTCAACATTTATTATCAGGTGGACCATCATCATAAAGAGGACCATCATCATAAGGAGGGCCATCACCATAAGGTAATATATACATGCATATTTAATCTTATATTATTTGCACTTTCAATCGATTTAACAATTCGATTCCAGAAAAATTTCCCAAAACTTATGGGAATATAATGAAAATTTTAATAAATTGTATGAGAATATGTCTGTATAATATGCTACATACCCATATACCCTATTTGGAACACCATTAAGAAATTGTACGAAACCCCTCACTAAACTTTTTGTAAAACACCGTAGCGAAATTTTCACTCATTAAAAATTTGATCATAAGGAGGATCACCATCATCATCATGGCCATAAACATGCCCATAAACATCACGAAGAGCACAAGCACGGTCATCACGAACATCACAAGCATGACCACCACGAAAAACACAAACATGACCACCACGAACATCATAAGCATGGCCATCACGAACATCACAAGCATGGCCATAAACATGCCCATAAACATCACGAAGAGCACAAGCATAAACATCACGAACATCATAAGCATGGCCATAAACATGACCATAAACATCACGAAAAGCATAAGCATGGTCATCACGAACATCACAAGCATGGTCATCATGAACATCACAAGCATGGTCATGAACATTATTTGCATCACGGTCATAATAACGATCACAAAACTTTCGGACATCAATTTGAGGAATCCCATAAACACGAAGAGTACATCTTCCCTGACGATGAAGTTACCATGTTATCGTCTACCATCAAAACACCAAATTATGACCCAGCAACTGACCAAACTTTTATTGCAAAAATATGAACATGTCTATTTTTATATCATGTAATAAACGAAGAGAAATTTACAGAAAACCTGAACGTCTTTTATTAATTGAATCGACCCAATCTTGCATTAAATTTGTAGCAGATTTTTACCAAAATTAAAAATTGTAGAAATATTTATCTGCAGTACTGGAACAAATCACCGATGACGGCACTTGTGTTATGTGTTCACTCTATTTTCTTAATTATCTTTTCTCCTGCAATGTTACTTTACTTATTGATGACACTTTTTAGTACTTTAATTTCTTGCAACCATTTTTTGTGGATATCCAATTTTCAATCCTCTTATGAATCGTTCCAATGGAATTCCTTCTATACCCTCACTGTAAGTATTTTTCTATACCGTCACTTAAGTATTTTTTTATTTTGAACTTTTTTGAACTACGAGTAATCGTAAAAGCTTCTCGAGTGTTTAAAAATATATTTGGTTATGATAACAAATGTATTTCAGGAGTGATGCAAAAATCAAAAGCGCCACGCGCACTCCGACATCCGCACTCGTGCCTCCACGCTGAAAAAGATCATGGTTGGCTCAACTATATTCCAGTTGGGTCAACTCAATACCGCACAATTACGCAAGATGCACGAAAGAGTTATATTATGACAAACATACGTAATCGAGGGACACTGTCGTCAGCTAATTTTTCTTTTCTGTGCAAGTTTAGAAATTGCCAATGCCAGGTTTCAATGTCAGATTCCTCTGCATCGTATCACTTCCGATCGCCTGGAGGTGACACGACGAAATTGCATGACAATAGCATTTGCATGACAAACTTCTAGAGCTCCTCAAATCTGCCCTTCCCCCATGTCACGTCATGCTTAGCCATTAAATTCGATTAGATATGAAAATATCTAGACAGATCTCATGGACCTACTTTTCATATCTAATTGGATCTAAACGGATTTGAAACGGGGTCTGAGTCAGATCTCAACAGATCAGTAAACTTTTTACCTAGATAGCATTATAAATTTTATAAATTTCATCGAAAAAACTAGTGATACGGATTTTTAGATAACTCTGCCCACTAACGCAGTGACCTCAAGTATAAAAATAGTATTAGGGGAAATGAAAGTGACTTTTTTACGATAAGCGTGATGTTTGTGAAAGAAGTTTAAGACATTTCTCGAAAATGTCTTCAAACTGTTCCCCCGCGATTTTGGAACATCTTGAAGACGTTCCCGATTTTGCACTGGAACGTGATTTAGACGTCTTGAAGACGATACCGTGTTCCTTGGGTTCTGGTCATTATCTAATGATTGCGAATCATCCCATCACTTCTTTCCGCTTAATTCTTGAATATTTTTTTGTCTCCCTGTTGATAGGTTTAGCACTGCAGAAGGTCGAAAATATAATGCTCATAACTGACTTGGCAATTTCCGATGAGACCGGGAAACTCTACATCATTGGAAATAAATATTTCATTGGGATAAGGTCAGAGAATGAAGACCACAATACTGCTGTTTCTCTTAAGGAGCTTCGAAATGTTTGTAAAGGTGAAAACAATGTACCGATTGTGTTTGAACATACATATTTTTCAGAAAAGGCAGCGAAAACAGTAGGTCGGACGTTGAATGCTGTAGTAATATCGAACGTCATTAGAAGATTATGCGCCTTCTCAGAGCTTCATTATGTTCTTCCTTGATAATTCCCTAGACGGTTTTGAAAGAAACGTAAAAATAACCTAAAATTTAGCATTTTTGGGTATTTTGGGGGTATTTCACTACAATTTCACTAATACCTAGAAAATACTGTGTAATCGCACCCAAAAATTCACGAATACCCAAAAAAAATTCGCCTTCGGCTCAGGCCACAACATCATACTTAGCAGAACTGACGTTTTCATCGTATCGCATACGATATTTTATGCAACAAAAGCCAAAAAAGTGGAATATTTCGCCCCATAAGAGGCAGAAAGTACACATTTTTGACCTGCGCTGCATGGAAGCCAAAGTGCAAAAATGGAACCTTACAAAAGCTAATAAACTATTACGAAGCGTCGCAGAAATTACACGAAATCAGACATCTTGTTAAGAATCAACACTTTCAGTAGCAACAATAACGAATAGACCGTTTTAACAAGCAAAATTTTAGGTATCAAATTATTTATACATGTATTTTTTATGTATTTCAAACTTGAAATACTATTACAATTATTTCCATTTCGTATCAGAACTATTTTATGATTTCTTCCAAGGTAACGGATTTAGAAAATTAAAATTTTTTTTTGGTTCCCTTCGACTACTCTCAAGTTACCTTAGATTACGGCATATCTTCAGGGGAGATTTTTTTGCACGAATTTCAGTTTTTACCACAAATTGATGAATAAATAAATTCATACATAAAACAAAAAACATAAAAAATAAACAAACGAATAGAAAATAAAAAAATTCCATGAATAAACAGATTAAAAAATTATATATGAACAAATTAATAAATCAATACATTCATGAATATAACAAAAAACAAATGAGCAAACAATATGGAAATAAAACATATCGCTGAGTAAACGAATTATTAATCAACAAAATTACGAAAAATAATCCCAAATGAATATCCACGTAGACATAAATAAATCTATGAATACATTTAGTGCTATTTGGGATTTGCATTTATAAATTTGTTCATTTCGCTTCGTGTATATTGCATCAGGCATTACCGCGGTCACTTTGAATAATGCTCGTGACATATGGGCACTGTTAACTGTTCGAATAGTCACTGTAAGAACTAGTGATAACTGTGATAAAACATTGGAACGATTTCAATGTCCATCGTAATGATTAGTATAACATATAGGCGTCAAAGCAACACATAATTAACGACTGTTCCGATGATAACATAGTTTCGATTACATTGTATTGATGGTATAATCGCTTGAAAACCATAAGTCTTACTACTATTTTTTCGAGATCTATCAATGTTTAATAAGAGTGATTTCTATGTTCATCGATACCATAACTTCTTTACATAGTGAATGTTCTCAAGCAATCAAAGCGCTAACCTCGATAAGATGTTTTATCGTTACCGCGTTGCTGTGTTCTTTGATCCGTAAAGTTTTCTGAAAGTTCTTGAAAACAGTTTTCGAAGTGCATTAGATATTATTTCTATGATATTATAATTTCATCCCTCAGAACTAAAAAGTATCACGGAATAAAGATATTAAATCAAAACAAATAAAAAGATTGAAATATCATTGATAGCAAACAGTTTAATTCTGACATTCTTGAACGACATCTTGTGCCAGAAGCAAAGAATGCGCACGAAAAAAAAGTAGAGCAGTGGAAAGAGCTCGATGGAATATCGGCGAAGAAATCCGATCCCGCAGGGTGAGGCTGGAACTGAGAAGCAGTGTTGAAGAGCAGCAACGTGTTTCTTTGATGCAGACGACCATGCTTGTGAATAGTCCACAAAGTACGGCAGCTCTTCCTCCAACGAACAAGTTAGAATTGCAAAATTAATTCGATCTAAAGTTCAGATCGCAAGCAGTGAGAGATGTGAACTTGAAAGCTTTTGATAGACGAGGAATGCTCTTATGTAGTCTCAACGTTTCCGAAAATATTCTATGGACCATAATTTTTGTAATAAGGTAAATGCTCCAGTAATGGCCAGGTTAAGGCACCAGCGCATTTTGAAACGTTAAAATTCGTAAGAATTTCATCAATTCCTTGCGTAATTGTGGGTTTATTCGAATAACGAGACATGAAAAAATGTTATTCGAAGTACAATTTTACAATTAAAGTTAAAGTGCAAGAAAAAACATGAAAAATGCGTCAAAATTCTCGATGCTCCAGTAATGGCCACATTGTTCCAGTAATGGCCAAAAGATGCTCCTATAATGGCCAGTTCTATATAAAAAAACTTTACCTGTATATTAAATGCGTGAAATAATTCATAACGCATTGTAATCGAAATTTATTGATGCTAAAACATGAAGCATCACATTTTGATTTATTTTATGAACATTAATTCGTTTCGGTGGCATCTCTGAAAATGTTTTTATACCTACTGTAATTC
>JABFQM010002085.1:0-16834 GCA_022816865.1 Zelostemma sp. ZL-2020 | reverse complement strand
AAAGAAATCGGGCCTTTTGTACCGCCGTCTTTATGGGTCCTGCTGTTCCCGCTTGTCTGCCGTTCTCAGCATCTTGAAAACATTTTTCTAGGGAATGTAATGCGGCTCCGTGTCCTTTCCATCGTTTGTGCCACGCTCTCTTCACACCACATCACTGATCACGTCGACCCGAAATCGTATTAGCCTTCGATCGTGTCAAGAGATCCGATCGTCCCGGTTTTTCGACTTGTTTAAAAGCTGTCTTGATTTTTATCGACCGCTGTAATTAACCGCGGCGTTTTTTGATAACGAATAGCTTGTTAATGATACACCGGAGGATTTACCCCAAGTTT
The DNA here is from genome assembly GCA_022816865.1 of Zelostemma sp. ZL-2020. Lineage (NCBI taxonomy): Eukaryota > Metazoa > Arthropoda > Insecta > Hymenoptera > Platygastridae > Zelostemma > Zelostemma sp. ZL-2020. Next base: position 16,502 of record JABFQM010002085.1, on the reverse strand, counting down.
TCCCGCAACGTGTTTAAGACAATAGATGTTCTAATCGCACGGAATACGTATTTCGACTTTTTCTTTCTCTTTTAAATGGCAAGGACGTAACTCCGGAAGTCAAAATGACTTTTAACTTCACCACAAATCTGTATTCAAGGGAAAAGAATCCATGAAGTGCAACTCGCAGTCCACAAAAGTGAAGATAGCGCCATTTCCATGGCAGTGAGATGCTTATTCGAAGAAATGTAAAGAGTGACAGTCATTGACCGTACAAACCGGTGCAAGTTTATGGAGACCCATAAAGCAATTGCGGCTATGGCTTCTCACTAGGTGTCGACGTTTTCGCGCTACCGATAGAAAACTAGCGAGCATCCATTATTACAATTGCTGGCGGGACAAAGCGTCGGCGATCAACGAAATGGTCAAAAGTCAAAGGAAGAGAAGAATAGAAGAGGCAAGTCACACTGCGCAATGCAATTGGGCCTTTAAAGTGCTCGAAAAATGACGGTACTTTGATGAAATTGCGAAGGCCGTCGAATATCGTCGGCACCGGCCTTTGATGATGGAATCCATTGGTCGTCTCGAATCGTGGAAAAATAGGTACTACTACCTCGTCGACATCTCAAATTTATTATTCCGTTTATTTTTCCTTGTATTGCTTGCAGGGCAATCGTTAGGAAAATTCCGGAAAACTCGATGGTTTTTTAACGGATGGGAAGCAGTTGTTAAATGTTTCTTCCTCTCGTAAAAAGCGATGCATATTCCGGGAAAATAATGTTCTACGAAAGAAATGGAGAAACGAGAGAACGAAATTCGAATATATCCCGTTTCTTCGGCTCTTTATTCATTTTATATTAGCGTCTGCATAAAGAAGAAATGTGACCGGTTTCGGAAAAAGGGATTGACGTCGTTTCGAAATCTGCATGTATCGTAAATGCGTTTACTTATACTTTTCGAGAAATCTCGAACGAATCTCGACTTTTTTGCAATTGGCCGACCAATTTTCCACATTTTCCACACTCTTCTTTAGAAACGTCAAACATGTTTGACTCTTCGATAGACACATTTCCATCCATCATTCCGGGAGTTTTTTCGGTACGTATTGTAGGTATTCCCAGTAATGCCTCGAGGGATACGGAGTTTGGCTTCGTATTTGTCCGATTCATTGAATAAGCAGCGTTGCAAGAGATTCCCTTTCTGAAAAATCTCAACTTTTTTCCCGTGCGTGCAGAGATGTCAAACATCGACAATGCTCGAGGTTTGGGCTTCGAAGTGAGCTGCCGCTGAGCACATGTCGGCTTATTTTCAATCTATTTAGTTGCGCTTTAGCGTTGTAAATCTTGTAATAATCCTATGGCTGAGGGTGAAGTAGGACCCGCCCAGTCAACCCTTTTCCTTTCCTTCTTTCCCTGTGGCGAGTATTGTCTGCTAATAAGCCGCTTAACCACTCCGCGTGGGGTAAATTGGTGTGACGATAAACAGCACTCCCACTGTCTTTAATTGAATATTCTTTTCACCGTTACCAATGGAACTTGAACACTTTGTACATTTTCTTATCCCGGATTCACTTGAAATTATTTCACTCCAAAGGTTTTTATTAAAATTCAACAAAAGCTGTCTTTTACGATTATTTTTTATCATTGATTTCAAATGGAGCATTTTAACCCTGCGAGAAGAAATGTAAAAATTATTTTTTTATAATAATTTGATGATTCATCATATTGCTTTGAAAAATGGTGTTTTTTTCTCATCTTTTATTAATCACAGATACCAGTTTCATCGAAATTTTATGTCTTTTTCTCACCGAAAGAAATGGACAAACAATTAATATTTCTGGGCACACGTTGTTTTCAACCCGAAGGAGGTCGGAATTTTTCGGAACATTTTTCACACAGATAAATCTTCTTCGGCCTCGAAACAGGTTCATCAAATAAAGCGCCCTTTGAATGCGATCTCACGTGGTCAAGTTGCGGGGGAGATCCAAACATGTCGCCACTCTCGGACACTTCAATTTTTTTTTTCCGGCGATTATCGAAAAACTGAAACGAGCCGCGCGTGTCGCGCATTTTATAACACATTACAGAAGAAGAACAAAGAAAACTCTGCTAGCCGTAAAAAGTAGATTAAAATTGGTGTCCAGTGTTTCGAATGAAAACACATCTTGACACCTCAAACAGCTCCATTCTGACAGGCGGAGAAAGCTTTCTTAGCCTGTCACATATTTCAACATAATAAACATAACCGTAGGGTTAACTCCACCGAAAAGCTTTTAAATAGATTTTCTAGTAAATGGCAAAACATTCCTGATCGGCTTTGGCTTGTCCTAAACGGAAAAACCCAGCTTGAAAGAAAGGGACTTTCACGCCGATTTACCCTCTCTTTTTTGGCTTACACGAGCTGAAAACTTTTGTCTGTTCGCCTGTCAGCATTTTCCTTCTGATACAGCTTATCCAACAAAGATCTGGGATGCGGTCCCTCTGCTAGTAATGGGCCTTGACCCGATCGTCAGAGGAAACAAAAAGTATACAAGAAACAAATGATTCTTTGAGGGGATGAAGCGGCTTCCTTGACTGACTGCTCCTGGCCAGAGCGGCTAGAGCGTGTCCAATCGGTAAAGCGATGCTTGAATAGATGGAAAGGCCATACAGCGCGAGGACTAAAGAAGGAAAGGGCAGAAAACGAGTCGAGAAAAGCCACGGGGCCATGAGATTCCTACTGCTTCGTGCCATGTATTTTCGGAGACATTCAGGCGCGTCGGACCGATGCAAATTGGCAGGTAATTCAGGTCGTAGTGTCAAGATTTAATTCCTTTCGTGCAGTATTCTCGTTGACACTGGAGAAAAAAATCGATCATTGCCGCGTGTCAAGTTTACGGCTCGGCAGGTGCTTCCTCGAGTACTCGGAATTTTGAGAAATGAATGTGGAAAGTTGTCGACTTTTTCGAGAAGGAATTTTCTCTCCGTTTCGTTTTTATCCGTAGTTATATTCATTAATGTGCTTGATTCCCAACAACAACAAATTGCAATTTATTTTCATCGTTATTTAATTTTTTGACCCATTTATTCATCTGTTGGATGTACGTAAAAAAAGTGAACCGAGATCGCAGTCAAGGGAAATTTATTTACAGTTTGTGTGCTTGTTAGAAATTTTACAAAATTATCGTAAAAGTACTTTTATCAAATATGATAATAATGATAAATAAATCTGTGTAAAAATACACATGCCAAATTTTTTGCACTGAAATTCCATCCTAAGAATGATAGAAATTGAATGTCTCTGTTTAGAGTGAAATTTCATTGCAGAAAAAGAGTGCAAATATCGCCGAGTTCACTCTTCGTAAAAAATTAAAGTTTCATTCTCAAAAAGTGACATTCCATCCTGTTGGAGTAAAAACTCACTCCAATCTGGGCGCAAGTACATACAATAAGTTGTTTATTTAAGTTTCTAAAGTGGTACATTTTCATCGTCATGGCATGATAATAAGAATAATATAAGAACAAATTAACATAATAATAATGTCCTAGAGACCCCTCCGAGTGGTACAGTATTTTTAAAAATTCGTCGTTTCCTTCGATTAAAATTATTCTAGTTCAAACACTTTTTCTCGGAAAAAATTGAGACGTATCGATATAAAAGGATGTTACATTTAAAACTAATTCACAAAATCAAAGAGACCGAATCGAAATCGGTTACTTGGAACCGAAACTTTTGATTCCTTCGATATCCTTTTCTCTTTTAACATTTTTTTTACCGTTTCATGGTTTCCGAAGAGAATAGGATTTTCGTAAGGGTCCACATTCCGGGACGCAAGAAACATAATTTATACCGGATTCTGAAGAACCACAAAATTTGACGAATATCGCAACGGTGATAATCTGATTCTTATTATCCTTCGATCCTTTACATAATAATTACGTGTACGGTGAATTTAGTCACCTTCTCGAATCGTTAACATAATTTTACATGTTTACATCGAGTGAGAATAAAAACTAAGATAATCCGTGTAAACGGAAGATTCATGTGTTAATTACTACAAGCAAAAACGAGCGTTTAGTTGTCTTCGAATGAGTTATTCAATGTCTAATGACGTCCTGTCTTCATTAAAATATAGACGTAGACATCGCTCTTCTCTCAATTGATTTCTCAGCATCATTTTTCAGCGTCTCGGCTCAAGTCCCATAGTCAAAAAAACCTTCAATCTCTAATTTCCTCAAAAGATGATACATTCGGAGTTTGAAAAAGCGAAATAAAATGCGAAATGCTCAAAGGTGAACATAAGGGACTCCTGTTTCTGATCTATGCAATGCCGTGTCGCAGTTGGTACGCGATGCGGCCGATAGATGGCGACAGACTTGATGGAAAAAGGAGTCGCGAGGGTCGCTATTAAGGGGGCGGGTGCGGCGGCGGCGTAGCTCCGGCAAAGATTCATGGCTGGCAAGTAGGGGCAACAGAGAGGGTACAAAAATGAAATAAAACAAAGCGGCCGGGGCCGTGGAGTAAATTATAGGGAAAAGCCACGGGAGTAGTGGGAAGAGGAGTCGGTGCAAGAGAGATAGGAAAAAAGAGAGAGAGAGAGAGAGGTAAAGAGGAGGCATGAGATTGACGCGGAGAAAGAGAAAGAGGAAACGTGGTAGTGGCAGCAAAAGCAGCACTGGCAGCAAAGCAGCAGCAGCAGAAGAGGAACAGGTGGAGGAGGCGGCGGCGGCGGCGGTGGTGGCGAGGGGTGGCGCCACGGCAATTCCAGAGTCGCGTTCAACCAAGTACGCGGATAAGCCGTCGAACTTCAAGTTAGTGCGCAAGAGATTCAAAGAGAGTGCCGGCCGCCGGTCGCCGGTTCTTCGCTCCTTTTTTCGCTCGTCGCCGGTCGACGCGTTTCGAACAGTTCGACGCATTCGCGAGACGTGTCGTATTGTGACGACGAATCCCTCTCCCTCCAACCCCCACTGACACTCCTGCGGCCCACACGGCCCACGTGTTATCTTCCAACCGTTCCGAAACCTTTCAAAACGTGACACGACGTCGATTACGAGTTGTGAAAACAATTAATGTGCAGACGATGAGGATACAATCCGAAGAAATTACAGATTGAATATTTCGCCGGGAATGGTGAGAAAAGAATGCGTCGTTACCGCGATGATGACACTTCGTGGAACGAAGAGTCGAGAGTTGTGTATGATACGATCGAAGCCGTAACGGGAAATTGGACGTTGAGCAAAGAATAAACAATCGAGATCGCGAATCGTATAAGAACCTTCGGGATCAGCGTAGCGCCGGTGGCGCCGGTGGAAAACCACTACACTGGAGGCGGAGATCGGCAACGGCGGGGGCCGAAGGGGTCTTAGCCCCCCGGCATCCCTTAATTCGATTAACGTGAGTTTATTCACAGACTTCTACTTTTACGCCGAAAGAATTGCTGACTCCCCCCGCCCTTTTTTACACGTTTCCAGTGGAATTTCACTCTTTGATGGCTTTCTAAATAGAGTTCAAATTAACTCTAAATAGAATCATACAATTCCCATAATTTTTGGTGTGGATTTCTAATACATATTTGAATTTGCGCGCACTCGATTTCACTCTATAGTAGTCGAGTTGATTGCTTTTAGAGTGGATTTCCATTCTTTTTGTTCGTTCTTATTGAAAGAGTAAAATGATTCACTCCAAATCTGGTGTATTCGAAGCGCGCATTCAATTTCACTCTAAACTTCATTCCATTCCCATCATTCTTGGAGTGAAATTTCACTCGAAAAGATTCAGCGCGCGAGGTTCTGTACAATTTGGAATGGTATCGAAAGCCTATATACGTGAATAAAAAAAGCATTCCAAAATGAAATTACAGGCTCAAGATTTTCCGGATGTCATGTTTATTATTAACGGAGAAATGCAGTGTGAGTGGTAAACTTTGCCTTCCAATTGATCCATGTAGAGATGGTTTGACGTTCTTTGGGTCAGAAGAGATTATGTAAGAGAGTCACACGCGCTGTCTGGCCAATATAATAAACGTTGGTATACATTTCTGCGCTCGTTAACGCCCCTTATACATCATTCGTTCTCCACAGACCTACCTGCTTATACAGACTCTTTCAAAAACTACGAGCGAGAGCAAGGAACCTTGATTAACTCTCGGTTAATTAGCTCGCGTCAATCGACGTTGGTGGCTGATCGCGCTTCGATATAAATGAAAAATCCTTTTCCCGAAGATCATCTTTCGGATGCACATGTGATTTTCTTCACTTTCCAGTTTATACGCGATTAAAGTTCAAAGAGGAAAAACTGCAACTTTCCGCAGCTCTTTATTCCTGTTTTAGTTGCGATATAAAAACGCGAAATTTACGATACAACCCGATAATGTTGAAATAATGGCGATAAATCAAGAAAGTATCCGTAAAATGTTCCGCGTAAACGCGTTACAATTACGCTAAGGTGTTTTGTGTTTTTTGCGTTTTAATTTACGAAAGCTGACAGGCTATAATTAACGGCATTAGACACGTATACGAAAGGGATACATAACGTACCTGCACGAGCGTTCTGCAGCGGGTTCAACGGAGATCGTTTTCCAACATTGCCGTATTTGCGCTGTGTCCGCCGCGCGGGGAGTGTATTCCGTTGGTTGAAAAAAAAACAAAAAAAACCTGCGAATCGCGAACTTTGATGCCGCCGGTAGGACGCATAAAAAAGGCCGCTATAGAAACAACGCCGTCACACCCTCAGACAAATCTATTTAATTTATACCCCGAGCGAGGCGCCACTAAAGATCTTAACGCCCTCGCGCCAAATGAAAAATGAAGAATAGCCCGCGATCCGGATCGAAGGGAGGGAGCGAAAATTCGTTGCTTCTTTTCGGCCTCGGTTATACAGAATCGATGCCCGCGTAATGATTCTCGTGTGAAACGTCACACCGCCGGGAAGTGGACAGCTTGATTATTACGAGTCGGGGAATGAAAAGAGAGCGATAAAAATGCTCTGCCCTCGGCGTAGACTGGAAGCCGTTCGTTTCGTAATCGCGGCGGGATCATTTTCTGCACGACTGCGCGGGAAATTGGATCACCTACCTTTCATCCCGGTAGCGAGAAAACGTTATCGCGAGCGTTTTACCTACGTATGTCCCTCGCATGTGCAGGAAGAGCGTTCCATGCCGCGCCAGTTCTTTTTTTTTTTTACCTCGTTTCTCATCGGCAGGTCATCATCGATAATTTAGTAATTAGTCTATCTGGTTCTTTGCCTTTTTTTTTTTCCCCGCGCGAGTATATCCTCGTCAGCTCGTCAGCCGGGAACGGCTTTTTCTGCCTCTGCCCCTGACGTGTTTCGCCGCTGCGCCGCTCATTTTTACTATTAAAACCCGGCTTTTTGCTCATCAGGAAGAACCGCTTTTCGTTGGGAAATAATTGAGCCCCCACCGTTAGATCGTGGCGTTGATTTTAATTGTGGAAGACTCGGAAATCGTTTCGCAAAATGTGTCGTGGCGTGGAATGACGAAATATGTACGCGGGGATATCGTGAAAGAAAAAAAACAACAACAGGAGAAGATCTCGCGGGCACGGATTTTCCCACACATCGAATTCTTCTCGAGAGCGAGGATAAATTTTGACAATTTTCGGAAGAACGCGCCGAACGAAGCAATCGTAGGGCAAATTGACCTTTCTCCTCAGCACGAAATTTCGTCCCACGATGTATTAAGTATATAAGCTAGCCAATTCAAAATATAAATGTTTCTCGTACGCTTTGGTGTGCGCGTGAGTGTGTTTACGGATAAGTTCCCTCAAAGGCACGACCCCCTTTCTTTCTTTCTTTCTTTCTTTCTTTCTTTCTTTCCTTCTTTCTTTCTTTCTTTCTTTCTTCTTTCTTTCTTTCTTTCTCTTCCTCCTCGTCGCACCGCGTGCCTCGCTCGGGCTTTGGCTTTGCTTTTGGCTTGGGCCGGGTGTAATCGGTTCTCCGAAGCAAGGGCTCATTATCGACCCGTCGGCCTAGCAATTACCTGCGGAGCCTCGACTTCGTGTGTGCCAGACCAACATAGTTTCTGATTCCGACTTCGGCAGACTCTTGTGAAACGCAAGAGAGCGCCCCTTATTCATAGCGCCGCGATTCTTCCTCAGTCGCCCTGCAGTCGCCCTGCAGTCGCCCTGAGAATTAGCAACGGCAGCAAGAATCAGCACTACTGCTACTTTTCTTACGAGTGCATGCTCCAGTCACGATCCGTGTGTATTACGCAAAAAAATGCCCAGGAATAAACGGACGGATAAGCGATCTCTGCCAATCACCGGGCGGCGCGCGATAATTACGATCAAGCGCGTCTATTCGCGCCGCTTATACCACGGGAGAAGAAAAAATATAAGCTCTTTTCTTTGCTAAACATCTATTAATCAGACACTTTTTACCCCGTCGCTCAAAGTATATACATCTCGATGGACCTCGTGCTTCGCGTGTTTATTACAGGTTCAACGATGAATCTTTTGGACTGAAATTTTACTTCAAGGATTGAATGACTTTACTTGGAATGTAACATTCCACTTTGAAACATTTATCTTTGGGAACTTTAATTACACTCGAAAGAATTTAGGAAATCGGCATTATCCGTATGAAATCTATACGCTAAATCTTTTGGAGCGACTTCAGATTTTAAGTGAAACATTCCACTAGCTCTGAAAGATTGATCTCGTGAAAATATGTTAGGGAAATGTAGACGATGCAAAAATGCAGGAGAATATTACGCGAAAACAAGAGTAAAGGTGAATTGGAAGCCGAGCATGTGCGTGTCTATCTCGGTTTATCGTGTGGTTCTTGCAAAAAAAGAAAGAAAAATAATCACCTGGTATAATTACAACCAACAGATAACGATTCGAATGGGACACGAAAGAACGGAAGAAACAGTCGCGAGGCACGATACGTAAAGCCCCAACATCGACTCGAATCTTAACGTCAACCATTATTTTTTTCGAAACTTTGTGTTACGCTCGCTAAATAGCGACACATGCGCGCATCGAACAAAATTTGGTTGGTTGCGATGAACTTTGTTTAATGTGTGATAAACGAAATCATGAACCCGATGGGAAGGAACTCTTTCTCGCGATAAAAGAAAGTGTTAGCGCCGACTCTCGGTCGACTAATGACGGACGGTCTTTATCAACAGATGGCTAAAGATTGCCCTCTTCCCGTCATTAGCGTGATCCCGCTTTTTACCAGTTTACCAAAGTCAATTTGTTGCGAGCCTCAAACCTCATTTTTCAAGATACATTATTTTCCATCGTACACTCTGCAGTTGCCTATTTATATACACGATGTAAGTGATACTTCGCATTTCATTATCGCAATCGAATGAAACATCTCTCTGTGTTACAGCCGAAAGATGCTTAACTGCGAGTTGCTTTAAACAAGAGCGTTTCGAACTTCCTTTCATTGCAGTACAACTTGAACGCGGCCGAGCAGTTTCCAAGTCCAAGATTTTCCATTACAGTCACGAAAACGCGATAGACCGTTCGATAGTAACTCGATAAGATGTAATCCGGATCAATTATTACGGGTATTATTTACGTGAAAATTGGCAGACTATGTTTTTTCGTGCGCAGAGCTGGAAAGCAATTAGATCTTATAACGAGTGGTACATGACGTACTGATGAGTACATATACTTTGTCGGAGTGATTACTTTCATTGTTCTTTCCGGCCGGTTTCTTGGAAATCTCGGGAACATCACATTCGTGTCAACTGTGACACGAGATTCTTGCGACTACGAAGCGCTTTTCTTGATTCCGCTTCGTTCGTATTATGTTCTTTTTATTACCTATACGTACAGCCTTCAATTAAATTCCTCTCAATTAAAAGTTTTAAATTGTCACCATCTTAACAAAGCTTTATCGCCCCGAGTAATGCGTTACAGTACTTTTTACACTCTGGAAAAAGCGATTTTATCTTCTAACGTTATTCTTGACGGTACTTGAATTTATATGGCTTTTATGTCATTAAAATGACGCTATATATTTACGGGGTGAGTTAATGAAATTATTACGTATATCCAGAAAATTGTAGTTGTAAAAAGTGTAACGTTTATTGTCAAACGCGAAAGTTGAAACCACATGTCATTTTTTATGCGTATTTTTTTTGCTAATTTCGTTCTTTCAAAATATTGCCAAATATGTAAAAAGGGGAGAAGGACGGATCGGAAAATTAGAAATGATATTAGAAATATGTAAATAGGCCGGCGGTACATGTTTTATTAATGATCTGGCAGTTGATTTTGAAAATTGACTGAAAAGAACGGTTCTCTAATTAAGCCGCGTACTAAAAGCGGCGTTCCCTACGCCTACAAAGGAATGCTAATGTAATGACATTTTCAAGGGTCGTATTAATAACGCGCTATTAGATCCTGGCTTTATCGGGACTGTACCGAAGCGTGAATGCCGTCTTTCAATTTTTAAGCGTGCCGGATCACCAAAATCCGTAATTTACATAACGCGCTAATCGAACGCCAAAAAACTGACAGCTGCTCAAATACATATTTTTATACACGTTTTTTTACTTTGGTCTCATTTTTATTCGACGTACGAATTTTACTTTTTACCTGGGAAAAATATATGTCATTAGAAAATGAAGTCGTTGAATTCATTAAGATTTTTGGAAAAATGGAATTACATTTCGACCTTACATTTTAAAATCTGACATTCGTGAAGAATTGCTAAAAAAAGAAACCAAGTTCTGGATATTTTGGAAGGTAATTTCGGCAACTTTCTAGCTTCAAAAATGAAAATGCGATTAGAATTCTTCGACGCAATATTTCGTTATCATGGAACTCGTTACTCCGTTACTCAGAATTAGGGGATTGCGTGCCGATCTAGAACGACCGTCGGACATTTAAGTTGAATGGAAAATGTAAAAAATCCAAACTCGCTCGCGAGACACTCTCGAATTTAACCCTTGATTTTTTGTGTTTTTACAAAAAGTATGTGAGTTGATACTTGACGTTGAAATTGAGCAGAAATTGGCTGGCAAAATTTACATCGAGTAGGTAAAAGTTGTCCAATTAAACTTACCGCATAAAAAGTTCAACGAACTTCTGGATTACCGTATAATGCAGATATCCCGCAGTCATAAATTTATCATTGATAAGGCCTATTTGCGATCGTATAACTAGAATAGCTATTATCGTCTTAATTTATTTTTAACTCATTATGCAAGAATCTAATTTATGATTTGTTGATTTGAAGAAATGTAACACTCGAGAAAACCTTCTGACTAACAAAGTCACAGGTTTTAAATGGGACCGGTAGATCGTGACTCTTTCAAAGAGCCGACAGAAATGATCATTATTATACTTACGGTTCCCTCCAACTAGCGAAAACTTATGCAGCACGCGATGCCCAGTTTCTTGCTAGTGACCTTGATGCGCGACCGCTTATTAAATCTCAAAGTGTTAGAATGCTGGAAACCGATCGCTGCTGAAAAAATCTCAGAATCGTCTTTGATTTTAGACTTTGTCACATTAAATCCTTACAGACCCAAAAATGGGCAATGTTCGTAAATTTACAGTAAAACGGCAAGTTTTCTTTCAATTTTTAGACTCTTCCTCTAGACAAATCGAAAAAACATCGCACATATTTTTTGTCGAGAATTTCATAAGCTCCGAAATTATTATCGCCCTTTTTCAATAATATTAAAAAAAAAAAAAAACTCCATCAAACTCGCTTTTATGATGCAGTTTATCAACCAATTGAGGAAAGAAGACGAATTCGTTACATGGTGAAGGCGAAAATGTTAAACGTGCATGTATTTTCTGGCGCTTTCCCTTGAAATCCGCGTGTCCGGATGCGTGAGAATACGTCGCGCCAGGAGAAATTCGGGCTGCGTTTTGAGTGACGCGCACGCACGGCTTAAATTACTTGTCGTCGCGTGACCGGCATTGCTCCGGTTCTTTAAATGTCTATCGGTATGCGAGTGCAGTCGCGAATCTATAACACAAATAATTTCAACGGCATTCGATATTCCATTATTGTCACCCAATAAAACTATCATTTTCTTCGCCTCGACTGTTTTTTCCTTAAAAAAGAATCGTTAAACTGCTTGACAAAAAAAATTTAATGAACTGTAATTCAGTCTGACGAGTTCTTTTCTTTTTAAATCACGTATTCATCAGGTCATGTAATGAAAGCACGAGGTTCGAGGAACGTCACCTCCCATAAGTGCGGTGCGGAGATGAACCTTGAGCTTTTTTCTGCAAAGCCAGTACCTTTTTTCGCTCATTGAGGGATTTTGCCCCAACCGGGAAGGAACCTTTATGATGCTGTTTGCCCTCTCCATTCGAGTGGGTGGATCGCTTTCACAGTTCTGCTTTTTTTTCACCCTCGCTTTTGCGTTTTATCGCTGAACGACACCCTCTGTCCCTTCGTCCGTTTCCATCACTATACCTCGCTGTCCGCGGCTTTTACTCGCCTTTCACCTTTTCGTCGCTCGCTTATTTTACTTTTCGTTTCGTTTCGTGTACTTGATTTCTCTCTTTTTCCGACCTGAACATCAATCTTTCAACTTTCTACGAAAATTTCCGTATTTTTCGACATGTTTTCGAGAATAGAAAACGAAACTTCGTAGTGTAAGCTTATTCGTCGATTTAGCTTTGGGTTTCTTGTTTTACGCTCCATTTTCTTTATTGCCTCTCAAAAAAAGTCGATACTGGGAATTGCCTCGGAGTCAGCACTTCGCTCCTTGATTCCATACCGTAAAACTGGCATCCACAGTCGCCAAATTCATTCTTTTTTTACTAAAATACTTTTTCGCCTTGACGTAATCTTTTTGTTTTTCATGTGTCTCAATATTTTCATAGAAATGTATATAATATGGAAAATATTTTACGAGTAAAATCCCACTCGATGTTTGTTTAAAAAGAGCAAAATTCCGATCACTAATTCTTGGAGTGGAATTCCACTCCGAAAAGATTCAGAGTTCAGTGTTTTGGATTTAATGGGAGTGTTCGAATGAAAACTTCAATTCAAAGAAAATTAACCAATCTCGGAAGGTAACACAAGACCATTTCGTCTAGACCGAAGTTAATTAGTGCAGGGAAGATTACGAACTTAAACAACCCCTCTTACCTTCGTCCGAAGCCGAATCAAGCCAGTACTAACGAATCTCTTCAAGTTTTGGTATTGCAATATACACGACTGCGCTTTAGTCTGAGAGGAACTGCAGTGGTCCAACCTATCATTATTCGCCTCTACGGATAATTTAATTTATTTCCTCGCTTTCTGGAGTGCGAGTGATAAATTGCAATTTGGACATAAAAAACGTAAAAAACAATGTGTTTGCAAGCCTGCACGCACTCAAATTGCAGCGACTCCTTACGCAATCGATATCGCAATCAATTTTCCAACGTATCCCCTGAACATTGTCAATTCGAATACGCGGTATTTTGATTTTCAGCATTTGTCATGATCGTTCACGCGTGCAGAGCCCCTCATGTAATATTAATGATCCGGCAGAGATCGAATACCCTGCGATAGCTTTCCAGTTTCCACCGACTATGGCCCTCTGGCTTTCCGATAGTTACCCGTCTCTGTCTCATTCCCGTCCCACTACTTCCCTACACGGCCTGATTGCCAAGCAGATCAGAGCCGCTGATTTTCAATGGATGGGACCCGAATTTAAACTATGATTACCCACCGACTGTGCGCTAAGTATCGGTCTCGTAGCTCGCGTAATGAAGCTTTGACAAATTAGAGCCCAGAAAGTTACTTGTACTTTGCCAAGGCTGCAACTCCCTTCGCCCGTTTGTCTCCCTCTCCACCCACTACCACTATTTTAGACCCTATTAATGGGTCAATTTATTTTAAATTTACGGCTCACGTTATTCCATTGCCATTTTATTTCCATCCTTCGAAAACTTGGTTGAATACAATTTCCCGCATCTCCAAAAAAACATATTTTACATCCCAATAAACCGAAAACCACAGACCCAAATAATTAATACATTTAGTCGAGTATATTGGCGTTGACTTTGAACGAGGAAATTTCGTATTAATTTGACATTTCTAATTGTGAAAAGTTGAAAGTTACACTGCATTTTCTAACTTGGTCGAGCTCGGAATGAACAGCAAAAAAAAGTTAACATGTAACTCGTTCAGTTAATTAACTTTCAACTGCCAAGTTTATTTGTAATTTGTAACCTTGTTTTTAAGATTTTAGTAAAATGCGGTCTCCGCAATTACGTTCGGGAATGATCATAATTTGAATAAGTAGCAATAGGGTGTTGGCGCAGAATTAAGAGCAGAGCGGTAATGATTGAAATGGAAAAATAATGGCTATGCTCGAGGCAGAAAATTGTTATAAAAAGAAATATGAATCGGTTCGGCTGCAATTACGATTATACAAAAAGTATTTGATATTTGTGAAATGAATTTTGCATGATTCCTTGGCCAATCAAGAAATCGTTTGTTAAGTACTAAACTGCCACATTGCGTTCGCATAATTGCTTTTTCAGTAAGAAGCTATGCGGTACTGACGTCGTGACGCCACTCTGGGAGTGTTTATGAAAGGAAAGAAAATGCCTTGCGGTTTCATTCGACCTCAAACGTTGCTTTAAATGGTATTAAATTATCTGCCCTGTAAATGTACATGTTAAGTCGAACAATTCGACGCAGACAAACTTTAACTTTGCATTACTTGTTTGTGGCACTTTTACATCCGAACCTTCTTCGAACCTTCAATCGCGTAAATATCGAAGCAACCTTACCAACCAAGCTGCCTTTCCCGAGCCTCATTATAGTTTTTTAAATTGCAAATTTCACATGGAATCGTACAACTTCAACAGCGTTTTTACTTTTGTTTTCATGATGCCGAAAAGCTGTAAATATATACAAGACACTAATTTCTAATTGACAGAAAATGAATAGCCATTCTCGATTTTCTGGAATGAAAACGAAATGAAAGTATCGCCGTTCGCGATGCTACTATAGTAACTCACGATTCGCTACAGAAATAATATTTGTTTTTGCATTGAAATACATAATATATGACCATTTTTAAGCCTTTGTCTATTGCCGAGCAAGCGATACAAGGAGTCCGGGAAGGTTTCGAAGAAGAACAGACGTTCTCACCGTAATAGACCAGCGTCATTTCCAGAAGCTGCTCTTTAATAATTTATTAGTGGAATAACGGCCGAGGGAGTCCCCTGATTGTGTCGTGTCGCCTGTCCCTAACAGAGTATATCGAAACTCGCTGCGGGTGGCCCTTGACACGATCCCGGGTGCTTCAATGATCGCTGTTATTAATGCTATACGTTGCCAAAGTCTCAAATTATTTATTTATACACCCCAGACGCTGTCAACTTTTCAAATAAGTGCTGTGTTCACGGGTCAAAATTGAAACGTGATATATTCTCTGCCTGATCTAAAGCATTGATTTTTACCACGTTATCACTGAGGAAGTGGCATCGCGCTAATATGTCTTGAATTGCACAAAGAAGATTGTTCAGTATTCGTAATAACGGTAAAAGAATAGTTTTTCTCGCTTTTCTTTACGCGTTTGAGCCTTGATTGTTATCATAATTTCATGCCAGAGGACCAATTTCCGAATAAACGCCACATCTAATCAATCAGATTTAAATACATCTTTTTAAATCCGGTAAATGTTCTTTATTGTACACTGTGATCATCATAGAAAAAGCGGCTATTACATACTCCAGTTATGGCAGCGGTAGCAGTCGTAAAAATTACACCAATTACAGACTGTTGCAACTTTTATACCAGCATTTTCTTTACGCCTTTTTTAGCGCAAGGATGCCTTGTTTCACGCTTGGCTGTTGCGATTCATTGAAAAAGCAAATTACTCTCATTGCGTGCCTTGTATCTAATGCATCTTACAAAGAGGTAAAATCAATGCCGCCGAGATTTTTCATACTTATCGAATCGATGCAAAAATCCATCTTCGAATTTACCCTGAAATAACTCTTCTTTTACAAACTAAAAATTATTTCTCACCGAAATAAAAGAGCCGTACCATCGAAATTATTGTACAAATAGATAATCCTGATGTGCTTGACTTTTTTCTAGTTTCTTTTTTGTGTCAACGACATCTCAGCCATCGGTAGATGCATTAATAACAGTATCAAACGATTTCTTTAATTACTTAATTGGACTCCTCGGGGCCCAACATGCAAATATGCGTACTCATGTACGCGGATGTTCTCCCTCCTAACTCAAAGCAAATGTAATAAGTCATCAGCATCATCACGTTGCGAGTCCGGGCCTTCTTCGAGTGATTTTTCACTCCTCCGTTCTGCGCATTTTTTTACCCCTGTTACGCAACGTACGATTTGTATTCATGTCGAATGTGCCGACGTGTCAAATTTAATTAGAACATATCGATCCGTTTGTTTTGCGGTTAATAAATGTAGTCGGATTCATTTGCATTAAACTGTGTAAACATTTTTTAATTTACTCGGAATCGAAAATTCAAATCTTTAGCCATAATTTTTTACGTTTTTAATTGAGTACTGGGGGGGGGGGGGTCGGAAAAAAGAAGGGGGGGGGGGAGAAAAAATTTT
>JABFQM010002084.1:0-16832 GCA_022816865.1 Zelostemma sp. ZL-2020 | reverse complement strand
GATATGATGATATAGGGTAATATAGAATTTTTAATGATGAGGATCATATTTGATCATATATGATCATATATGAAGAGTTCATATATGTTCAAAATTCATATATGACCATATATGACCATATATGAGCATATATGAATCATATATGATCATATATGAAAAAATTTTCCACGGGTGTTAATACGTTCCAGAAGTATTCGATGAATATTATTAAAAAGATTGTATTTTCAATACTTCCGGTAGGTATAATAAATGAAGCGATTTTACCGTGGGCCAAAGTATTCAGTAATGGTGTTATTTAATAGCACCTCGGTGTATAGGCGGCGCAAAACATAAAAAATCTGTGCGTTTCTATACAGTTCTATACAAAACACGAAGAAATTTTATTCAACTGTATTGGAACCACCGCATCTCCAATACATCTTTATATTTTCTCGTTTGATGAACTCCATGTTATCATATTAGATTTTCATTGGGAAGGATTTCTTTTCTGAACGCAATTCGGAAATTCTACGATATTATGATTGCAATAAGTAGTATATACAGTACCAAAGATTTTTTTATCCATAACTTTTCTGTTACAAGTTGTAGTCACGACAAGCAGGAAGCTGACGAAGCTCGATAAAAAAAAGGTCTTCATCGTCGCACAGTTAGAAACCGAATACAAACTAATATTCACTGAATCAGCACTTGGCAGTGACTATCACCACTGGCCAGCCGCCAGACGGGCCAGACCAGACCATAGGTTTTTAGCCCCCTCTATCAAAACTGCCCGTGGGTTCGCTTCGAATGACAGAGCCCCTCGCGTGCTAGTGACGAACCCACACGAAACAATTTGGACCCAAAAACCGGTCCGCTATTCTCGACCGAGCGGATGAATATAGCTCCGGCGCGCTTTCACGCGTACGAATCATGGTCAGCGGTAGTTGACCGAAGGTGAGAAAAAAATCGTCAACTACCAAACCATATTTACGAAAATTATCAGGAAATGTCGTTCAGGCCAGAGTATTTACGCTTGTCTCTTTTCATTAAAAGCTCAAATCCCCGTAATGACGGCGGATTTGGCTTTTCCGGGCGATTTTCTATCGAATACACGTGTTTGTGTATTGCGGAACATCTCGTTAATTATGTAATTAATAAATAAAATATACCAAGTGATATGAGAATAGTCTAGTTCTTGACGTCCATCGTAACCGAGACCACATAATAAGAGTAGCATTATTTGTTTACCTTTTCATAACTTTAATGTCAAATGCAAAAGTTTCGTAGTTAACAATTAATCAATAATTAAGTAGCAAAGTTTTCTGGCTTCCGTGAAACGCGGCCTTACTCGTTTCACACAACCAATTACGTTGTTTAACGACGTTCCCTTTAACTTCCTCACAGTAAAATATCACTCTTTTTGAAGGCTGACATCCTACTTCATTGAAGTGGAAAAATAACTCCAAACTGAGTAGCGATATTTTCACTCTATCTAAAGTGAAATTTCTTTCCAAGGAATTTACTCATTCGACTCTCCAGGATTTCAATTGATATGATTAGGGTAACATGTGTAATTAACATTGTTTTATGAACATTTATTGTTAGCAATATATTTGATTAACAATGATAAAAATGCAGGCGTATTCAACTTGTCTACAATTTCTGTATTTTTGTATTTTCTAGTTCTGTTTCTGTAATCGACAAGCAGCGATCCTCTTGCTGCACCATCGACAACAGGAGACACGTTCACTGATACGGTCTCAACCGCGAGATCAGGCCACAGCATGACAGCAGCGGATACTGCGTCCGCAGGAGCCCAACGATCAGACTTCGACAAAGTGAAGCTAATGATTTTATTCAAAAACCTCACAGTTGATGAATCGCAAGCCCCGAAAACATTAACGCGCCAATCCTACAAAATCATAATTTTCATGAGTTATCAGTCATTTCAATATTTTTCAGCGATCAGTTCTTCAAATTCCTTGAAGTGAATGAAAGGTGCGATTTGTATACTTTTTGAAGTGAATTTGTACTCGTAAAAATGTCGAGAGAGGATTTTCAAATTAGCATTGCATACCTTTGTTGTTCCAGAATGCCATACAGTTTCCCAAGGCGTAAGAACAATTGGCGCTTTCTCAGTTATGGAATCGAAAAGGATGAAGTTGCTTTCTGGATCTTGAGCAAAATTGAATTCTATGTTCGGCCGGATGTTTCCCTCGCCACGTACGCTACCACCCATTACGTAGAACCTTTTCACATTGTTAGCAAATTCTGGATCCATTTTAATAGCCAACGCTATGTTTGTCACTGGTCCTAAAGACAATACACTTATTTCCCCTAGAAAATAGTAGAAAACATTGTATTCAAAGAATCCTTTCGAGTTTCTCGAATTCAAAGAGATTCCAAAAAAGTTGAAATACCGCCACTCAAATAGGAGTGAGGTTTCCACTCCAATTGGAATCTGACATGGGGGCGTGTCGTACCACGTGACTTATGCAATATGGCTGCTCGAAAAATATAGTTCCCATCGCAGTCGACTAAAGAATTAGAATTTTGCTGAATTATGTATATTAAAATCGATGAAATTTGTAAATTTAGGTTCCAATCCATTTCAGAGGAATTTTATCGAGGGGGAACGTATTCTTAGTGCGTGACATATTATAAAAGCAGATAAAATTGATAAAGAATCGAGCTGCGGAAATGTCACATTCATTACATATTGCATAAAAACATCAAACTTACGCGATCAACCCCATGAAATTAATGATAAAATCTTGAGTGGTCGAAAAATCATTATTAATGGTCTGTTTGTCGAACAAATCGATTTTTAACACTATGTCAAATTCGTTTCTGACGTTAAAAAAGTGACAGCCTAATTGTGAAATTGTACTGTTAAGTCCTCCGAAGACTTTCTGCCACAATTTTTAAGATTACAATAACTTGCGACGATTTCCTCAAGCGAGGAGCGAATTGAAATCCTTCCATACGATTAAATAAATGATTTGGATGTAATTTTCTGAAAAAACTATATGTTTCCAAGCAGGAGAATATTTTTTAAATAGTTCCAGGCCGCGCCACCAGATGTCATGGTACTAATGTCAGATTCCAATAGAGTGAAAATCTCTCCTTTTTTTAGAAAGAGTGAAAATTGAAAAGATTGAAATTTAAAATCTACTCCAATTTGAGTGACACTATTTTCATTCGAAGAAATTTGGATGGATGCGGAATCTAACTGTCCGAATCAGAACTTTATGTTATGACGATTCAATTCACAAACCTGCATATTCCTTAGCGATTTCAGTTAAAGCAACCACCGCGTGTTTCGAGGGATCGTGTTCTGCGATGATTTCTTGGTCGAAATTGACATCTCCGAAACCATCGTTGCCGAAATGGTAGTCTAATGTGGTATTATAAAGGAGAGGTTTGTGTGCTCCGCGATAAACAGGAATCTGTGAAAATATATACAGTAGCAAATGCACTGTTTTAATTCTGTGACTAACCAAAATAACTACTCGACTCGATTTTTCACATATTATTTGAGCTTCTCCAATCCATTTTTTAGAGGTTTATTCAGCATAATACATGAATAATATCAAATCGAAATCTTTGGTATTTTATATTTGGTAATTGTATGCCCCAAGGAGGGTTTTGTATCTTTTGTTAAACTCAAAAGCCGAGAAGGCGTGAGAAATAAACCAAATTCTCTATTAAATTGACATCAGGCATGACATCGAAGACACTGATAAATAAATAATTCGTTGAATACTCTATTCACTTTACAGGAATTTTGAGATTAATCTAATGTTTTTTTAACTAAGATTAGTTCAATTTTCATTACGAGTGAAACAAATTATGGGAGGGTGAAAAACTCATTCAATCCCAGTGAAAAACTCTCTTTAATCTAAGTAACGGTTTTTTCAATGTTTCTGGAGTGAAATTCACTTGTAAGAACTAAAAGAACAGATCAATATCCTGCATAATAATTGCTTCAATCATGGAGTCAATTAATTTTTCCGGAACATCATAGAATCGATGGTAGTATCAGTCTTACATCGACTCTATTGGCCACCGTCAAAGTTTTCAACACATTTTGAACCACATTGTCGAGTGCAGTGTTGCCATAAGTGCAAGTAATCGCGACTATCTCGAAGCTGCTTTTGTGTCTCGCTTCTGCGGCCAAAAGCAACAATATTGCTAAAGCATCGTCGACTCCAGCGTCGGTATCTATCACGACTTTGGTGACTTCTGGGTTTATTTGGAATTTGCGTATATCATTTTGTAAGTATCTGCTGCAGCAATTGAAACAGGGTTTTGTTATATTGATACATATTACGATTTTTTATATCCGTAATTTAAATTATCGTGAAACTTGACGTCTTTGTTAAACTCATACCTGCCCATTGAATGACACAAACTCGCGATAATGAGGAGCATGGTTAAGAAAACCATGAGGCCGTTTTTTGATCTTTTCTTGTTGTAAAAAACGAACTGTTTCACTTTTCAAAGCTGGAAATTTACAGTTTGCAAGTAAATATTCAACGCAAATAGTAGTGAGTTAAAATTTCCCAAGTAATTAACGGATTTTTCGACTTTCACGGAATTTTAAACCAAGTATAGATTAAAAGTAATAAACATTTGAATTATCGAGCACTCTTTAATTCGAAAATTTATTTCTCACGATCTACTTGATATAAAGACCTAAAATTTGGTATGCATACATGAAAAGCTTCAAGCTAATACGCGATAAATTTTGAATTCTTTTGAAAAATACTGTTTACTTCAAAAATATTAAATGTTAATGAATGGCTGAAAAATTGATAAACTTCTCCCCTATTTATTGAAATTTGTTTTACTCCATTTTTCGATATACTTTGACGTAGCTCTTGCAATCGGAAAATTTTTGGGATCTCATTATTTGCACCAATATCAGCGATTCATCCAGAGCAGCGCAAACGCCCGCGATATAATCCGACGAAAATTGTAAAAAAAATTCTTCACGTTCGCTAAAACAAATTCGTAATTCAATCGTAAGTTTAGATCATTATTTAGATGAACATTCGTGGGATTCTTTTACATAATAAAAAATTACAAAGTTACGATATCAAGAATCAGAGAGCAACAAATACCGCTGGTTACCGATCCATGAATATCATAGCTATGGGTATCATTATGTTCAATGTTTCTGTTAAAATTATCAAAATTTATCGCATATCAGCTTAAGGATTTTCATGTATGCTTACCAAATTTTAAGTCTTTATATCAAGTAGATCGTGAGAAATAAATTTTTTGAATCAACACATGCTTGAAAATTCAAATGTTATAACTATCTAACAAATCGAAATTTCGAAAAACTGTTTAGGAAGATTATTCTGGACGTTAAAGTCGAAAAACCCGGGGGTGACTTGAAAAATGTTGACTCAGTAAATATCTCGGTCAATTTATTCTTTTAATATTTTAATGTAAATCAAACTTTCTACCAATCTAATACATTTTATGCAATTTTTTTAGCTTTCCAAATTCTGTTGCATTTGCGACTTTGCGTAATCTGGAAATCAAACTCACCGATATAAACTGTATCACTGTTCAAAGACAACTGAGACCTCGGAAAGCATAACCGGAACGGCGCAGTACGCGTTTGAATGCTTTATTGCATATCTTCGTCAATAATGATCGAATCGACTTATAATTTTGACGCAGTGATTTTTGTTGGAACAACAAAAATACAAGTAATATATTATATCTAGCAATAAAATACGTTTTTAATTACTTTTTCAACCTCAGAGGCATCGCTGACGTAGGACGAGTAAATTGAAAAAGGATTGTAATATTGAAAAAAACATTGATTTTTGATTGAACAAATATCTGAACCAGTTAATTTTTATATCGGAAACAATAAGTGGGAAAAATGATAAAAGAAAAAACTAGACAATTTTTAGTTCTCTCCAAGATTTAATTTTTAATTTGAAAAATTCGATAATAAAATATTTGACCAATTACGTTGTGCCCCTCTCAAACCTACTAGACCAAGCGTTCCATCGGTTATACTTTTCTAAGGCTCTTATTGACAACTCACTTTTAAAAAACGAATCAATTATGTTACACTAATTACCTTGCAATGCAATATCTTTCAAGAATCTCCATATTTGCAGCTAAAATTCTCAGAAGTAACTACTAATTATACAATCTTGGACTTCGAACCGAGAAATGACTCAAAAACGCACTGAAAAGACATTAACAAAGACACTTGTGATTCAAAAACACACCCATATTCAATCTGTTGTCCGTTATCTCCAAAAATGTTGCATTGATTCAGCAGGCCTTGGGGGTTTGACAAATATTGTGTTATTATAAAGTAAATAATCTGCTATATATAGCGATTTGCATTCTCACTCAGAAATTTTTTATTCGGAAATCGGGAGAGATATGAATGAAGGATCAAAAGTTGACAAAATGATTGATTGTATTCAATTATTCATATTATTTATACAAAATCGAAGCTCTAACAATAATTCAAACTAATGCATAAAATTACTTAACATTTTTATTCTTTTTCAATAAAACTTTTGCTGTTTTATTGAAAATGTCTTCTCGCAAAATTTTCTCGCAGATAAAAAACGGACATTTAATTTTCTTTTTATTCTAAGATGTCCATTTTCTTATTAAGAAATGACCCAAGTAAATGACATCGAAATATCAACCTTAATTTACCTGTTTCGTTACAATAAATGAATTTATATTTACTGACATTCCAGGCCCAAATTTTCATCTTTTGCAAAGTCATTTTTAATAATCTTAAGGCGAAAAACTGCTGTTATTTGAAAAGTGAATTGAATTTTTTCATTGCAACATCAATTTATTGCAATTTTTAATCTTTGAAAAGGGTCGAATTCGGGCCCGAAATATGGGTTAATTAACTGATTTGTACAAATCGATTCGTCCTGATTATTTCACAACAGATTTATGGTGAACTAGCTCATTTCGAAACAAATTAAATTAATTCTGAATTAAAATTAACTACATTTATAAAGTAGGATCAGCGCCATGTAGTTCTTTGATCATTATTTTTATACTTTCTATTTCATCCTGTAACTGCAATATGTCCAAACAAGCTTTAAAATCATCCGACGTGAAACAGTTTCCAAAACACACTACATAAATTTGCGGTTCTCGAAACAGATTATAGCAATCTTCACAAATTTGACCCAGATGATAGAAAAATAACATGTTCCAGATACCCTTGCACTGCAAGAGATATCGGGCCTCATCTTCCGCGTCGGAGAAGACCAGGTAGAAAGTGACGAGAAGAACTGCCGTGAACCAGGAAATTTTTCTCACTGAAACCGACATCAAGGGCCATTTGCAGCGATTCCGCACAGTAGAAGCTTGCTTTTAGCAACGAATGATTTCTGTGTTCTACGGCAGTTCAAAAAGACCTGTAGTTGCGATATAATAATCGATTAAAAATACAATTATTGACTTACTCAGTAAAACCGTGATTACGATGGCCGGAACGTAACTTGACGGAAACAGACGAAAAACTTATGAGCTATTGACATGCAAAAACCTGTCACGAAAAAATTCGGAAGGGGTTCTGTGACTAATCCATTTCATAGGAACTGGAAATCTTTCTCGCATTCTTTTTTCCTGTCCTCAAATCTTTGCGGTGGGGTATGGAAAATGCCAAAGATGCAGAAAATGTAAATCCCTTCGTTCACGCTTGAAGCACATCCGGGCGCCAACTATTGTCGGACTACTTGAGCACAGTGCCGTTTACAGCGGGTCATAGAGCTACAACGGAGCCCTTTCGGAACTTTGGCGCAAGTTTTGCATATGGTCAAAATTCATGAAATGAAAAACATTCAAAATGAAGTGTGATATCGTTTGAAGACCATTACAAAAAAAAATTATGAGTAGGATTTTAAATTAAGAAAAAATACATCAGCTTTGATGTATACCGAATCTATTTTTAAAGACCCGAGCTGAGGATTACGAGTCGTTATCGCATCCCTTTACTTTCTAAACCTCGAGCCGCCAGAAAGTATGTACAGTAGAAGCTGGATCCTGTGGGCTGTTTGGGGGGGCAAGTCCTTAGGATCGAACGCATCAAAGCGTGAAAAAAACACTAGGAAAATGCATCCTACGGCACTAAAGCTGCAGAATGTTTACTTGGGGCGAGGGAAACGACCTGCAGTGAGGCTGGTCATGCCACCAACGCGTCACGCTTTATTAGCGTCTATATAGGATCGAGCTTCTAAAGTACAAATTTGAAAATTTGACGATAAAAAGAATGATTAAATTGGCAAAAAAATCATCATATGCGTATCATTCAAACGGATATTGTTTTTACATTTTTTGTTAGACCCGTAATTTATATAATAAAAAATTACAGGTCCAATTGTTTCTCCGAAAATCCATTTTTGAATATTTATCGCTAATTCTCGGCTAAAAGTCAACTGAATGTAGAATTTCTTGCGCAGATTTACTCCAAACACTAACGAAGAAAAAAACGCATATTTTGTTTACTCCGTTCACTCTAATTTATTCATGATATTAATTTAATGTGAACAAAAACCCGCGTTTTTCAACGTTCGAGAAAAAGTATCGAGGGCGCTTTCGATTTGAGAAAATGTAATGTACTTTGGATGAAACAATGTAATGACTTTCAAAACTGAGTTCGCGTACGCACGTTATACATTTCAAATCACATAGATTCAATTTCTGGATTTCAAGCGCATGCTTGTAACAATAACAAAAACCAGAAAATACGCAAACAATTACAGAACATTACAAAATTAATTGGCAAATTCTGCAATTAGTGACCTAAATTATGAACAGTTTTTTTACAATCATTGGAAAATTACAAAACTTTCAATAAACCACTCAATTTTTTTTAAATTTTTCGTAGTTTTTTGAATTGTTCAATTAATTTCTCAATGTAAACAACAGAAATGTTTGATTCTTAAAAGCCCAGTTCCAATGGATCGGACGACAGCCCATATTCCTGGACGGAAAAGCCATTTCACCCATTCACCGAGCGCTTCAAAAACGCGCCGATGTGCAAGGGATCTCGAAATCTCGTACGAAAAATGAAAAATTATCCACCAGCAAATTTCATTGTACAAACAAATGTTCTCTCTCAGATTTGCCCCGTTGATGTGTCGTCGATGCCAAACAAAACGCTCCCCGACATCGAGTCAAAAAATGACGACGTTCATCGACGATTTGATCGGCGAATTGTTGATTGAACGAGATAAATTCTTCTTCGTTGAAAGAAAACACGGCGGTCATTCTCGCTTCGAATCATGGTAAAAAAGGCTTGAATCGATGACCAATATAAAAAAATGATTCGTTTTTCCAGGGTGGGCTCTAGGCGAGCATGCGGAGTGGGCGAAATATAGCAATTTCGACGTCGCTTTACGTGTGCCATTAATCGTTTTGATCCCCGATCAAAAGATCATATTGCTTGGGTTCGATTTTGCCCCAATTCCATGAAGTCGAACTAGAAACAAGTCGTTGCTGAAGAACTCTACGATATAAGTTTCGACCTTGAAGAACGAAGAAACGTCGCAGATTACCCTGAATACTCTGGTGAAAAACTGAAATTGAAATCTGTACTTCGAAACAAGTTTGAAAATAAAGGAAAGTAAATTATTCATGGTAAAATTTGACTCCTAAAACGTGAAAATATGAGAAAGTTTAGTAGCTGATACACACTCGATTGAAAAATCTCACTTTTTTATTACAATTTCAAAAGTTCCAAACGTTTCGGCTTCAACAAAAAAAAATAACCGGTACAGAATTTGTTTGGACCGAATTTTACTTTATACATTACTATGAATGCGCACTTCGCCCTTTCGCGCTTCGCAAAACTATATGACATCGCAATTTTCAATTTTCTTTAACGAAAAAAAAATGAATTAATGTGAAAATTGCGGCGATCATTTAATAATAGATCAATCAATTTCTGACATAAATTGTAAGCCTACTTAATAGTTTGGAAACAAATATTTACAAATAAAGCAATATCGCTACATACCAAGTTATACTTATTGTGGCGCTCAAAGATTTACAACTCAACATAAATACCAACTTTTGTTAGAAGAACAATAGAAAAACGTATAAAACTATATTGATTTATTCCTCTTGTGGCTTTTGTTCGAAGTTCCCGTGCTTCTTGGAATCTGGAAAATGAATAGTAAAATGTATTGAGTAAAAAGTTGTTGAAGTGCACATTATCTTGTCAAAATTACCTCCATTATATCATCATCTGCAAACATTGGTTCAGCATTCGCCGACATTCTTATCATTAGAATCAAACGCCTGCCAACCATTTGGTTGCACTATAAAATAATTTTTGTTTAGTACAAGTCGTTTTTTAACTGAAAAACTGATTTGGTTTAACTTGCCAATGTTTGCCTTTCGGTGACATCTTCGGCATCATTGGCTTTAACTAGAAAATGCAAAAATATGAAAATATACAAATGAAATCGTTATTCTTCAGGCTTCGCAAAACGTCAACTTACAGCGGTCTGAGTCCTCGCCGAGTAAAGCTTGCTTCGCCATATCGTCAGCTCGATTTAGTAGCTCTTCTTTGGGAACAATTTTATCTTCCTTCTTTCTCGAGTTTTCCAAGTCGCTGCTAGAAACACCAGAAAGATCCTCAGATTTGTTCTTGTTTTTGTCGAAGTGATCCAGAAGATTTTCCTCGCTTTCCTTGTTCTTCTGACATTTGGATTTGCTTTTCTTGTTGTTATCAGAGGAATCCGATTCCAAATTTCCGTCCCTCTTCCTTTTGACTTGCAAACTGTCGAGGAAAAGTAGCCTGGAAAAAACAAACGTTCAATCGCAATGAATTAAAGCAATTATTCAGATCATATTGTACTCAGGAAAATGAAATTCCACAAAACCACAAGTTTCGGAAGAAAAGTGATGAAAGCAAAAAGTGTTTTTGGAATTCTATACCTTTCCAATTTTTTATTCTCAACAAGCTCCCTCAACTGTTTCAAAGCTTTTGAATACTTTCTGAGCTCAATGTTTTTCATTTTTTTCAAAACGACGACGGGCTCGATCCTCAGTTTTTCGTCTTTCAAATAGTACGGATTTTTTTCCAAATTAAATCTTTTTCTCCGTTTACTCTCGAACTCTGATACCGGTTTGGAAACGACTCCAGATGCAACTTCATTGGATGAGGAAAACGACACGGATCGTTTCCTACTCTTTTTATCAGGTTTCTTATCAGCCGATTTCTTTTTCTCCTCTTCCTGTTTCTCCGACGCGTTATCCAAATTGGAATTCGACTTCTCTGTCTTCTTTTCTTTACAAGGTTGTTTATTCTCGACGTTTTCCAGTGAACCGTTGTCCGAGGTTGAATTCAAATTCGCAGATTTCCCCGTTGTTTCGTCTTCACTTTCTTCAGTCATTTTATCCGTGTTCGAGTCCGAATGCAAAAGAGCCTGTGTTTCCGCTTCCTCTTCATCCGATTCTTTTTCTTCCAAACTCAGGCAAGGTGACTTTTTTCGGGACTCATTCGTTGATTCCTGACCACTGGAATTCGAATCAGAATTTAGAAGAGCTATCTCATCCGCTTTGTCCTTCTCGCTCCTTTCAGCTCTCGATTTCTTGACCCTCGCTCTGCTCATGGATTCCGTTTCCGAACTTGATCTCGTGTTCCGTGTTCTCGAAGCCTTGCTGTTCTTACCTTTCGACCTTGTGCTCTGCCTGCTTAAATATTTGCTGCTTCTGTCCCTCGACCTCAAGTTCCTGGAGTTCGATGTCGTCTTTGACTTGGTAGATCTTACATCGTCATCCTCGCTCTCGGAAGTGTTATTACTCATACGAATCAAAGATTTTTCTGTACGCCCGGAAGACTTTTTTGTGCTCTTCTGCACGGCGTGCTCCGACTCCGTGGATGATTCCGACGAGTCAATCGCAGGCTTTTTTCTCTGCTGCGATCCTGTGGCCGTATTGACTAGGTTAGAACGTAGTCGTCGCAACATCAACGGCATGGAATCGACTCGCTCCTCGCTGTTGTCGCAGATATCTTCGGAATTTTTCTGCACCCTTGAATTTTTTGCCGAGCGCTCCATCGCGCGAGTAATCATTCCCGAGTTTCTGCTGCTCCTCTGCATCTTGAAGTCTTTGAGATTAAACTTGTTCGGAAACAAAGGTTCTTCGTGAGCTCGTGAGTCAGCTCGACACGCTTCGCTGCGTTATGTAGCGCCGGCAACGTGGTTGGTGGCGCGCGCAGCTGCGTCCCCTCCCCCCACTACTGGCGTGCGCGCCAACGAACTTGGCAATTTCACGATCTCCCGAAGTTCGCGCGCAAACAATGTTCACCTTTTGCGTGTTCCATTACTTTTTTGTTACCCAGATGAACCAATTATTATGTTTAATACTTTGCAGTGCTCGGAATCCGGGTTTTATTCGATTTTGGAAAGTTGCGCGCGAAATGCCTTTTTTTTCTGCGTTCTGTGATTGGTCCACTTACTTCGATGTGGAAACGAGCTCGATCTTCGTGGACAATTAAACAATGTATTTTACTCATTAAAATTCTTTGCCGGAAAACGTTTCATTAAAAATGAACGTTATTGCGAAATATGAAAAATGCAAGCTTTATATTACTCGTCGAATTTTTTATTAGAAACATTCCACTCGAAAACGAACCTATTATATGACTGCGCAAGGGAAAAATGTAATATGGGGTCGAATATTAATAAACAATATTGGCCAAATATTTGAATCGAAATCAGAATCACAGGGAGCACTTAAATGTCATTAATTACGTAGCAAATTGCAAACTGTTGTAGTCTCGATTCATTTCAATTAAAAACTCGAAATATCAAAGCGATCTCGAATTTCTCGAGCGAAGAATCACGCAAGAATCAATTACCACGAAAAAGTAATTGTTTCGGGGTGTACGTCTTTTAACGTCAGTTTTGCTTGTCATAGCCGCTCGCGATACGCTTCTTTCCGTTTTACTCGTATCAAAGCTCCGAGCTCGGATAAAGTCGCAGTTTACGGCGAATTCAAAAGCCGAGGACCAGCGATTCCCATTAACCTGCGAGCCCAGCGATGCTTCTCATCTTCCCAATAAGCCTACTATCACGGATCAGCGACCATTACACGGAAAGAAATATACAGATAATTTTTACTACATTTTTGCTGAAAAATTACCATTTTAAATCGTGAAGTGATGCCAGTCTGTCCATCACTGTAAAATATACTATTAAGCGAATAAATATTTACAATCCAAATTCAAACAAAAATTCAAGTTATCAATGCTGTAATGTGTAACTGGAAAACGAAATGTTACCGAGAAGCGACAGGCTTTTTTTAAAAAGATGTCCCTAGGCATTTTCTAGAACCTCACTAGATGGATATTTTACCAATAAAAAATAGTAAAATTTGAATCTCCATAATATGATGTTTTCCGATTACCAACTTTAATGTCAAATGCAAAAGTTTCGTAGTAAACGATTAATCAATAATTAAGTAGCAAAGTTTTCTGGCCTCCGTGAAAAGCGGCCTTCCTCGTTTTACACAACCAATAACGTTGTTCAACGACGTTCCCTTTAACTTCCTTACAGTAAAATATCACTCTTTCTGGAGGCTGGCATCCTACTTCATTGAAGTAAAAAACGCACTCCAATCTGAGTAGCGATATTTTCACTCTATCTGGAGTGAAATTTCTCTCCAAGGAATTTACTCATTCAACTCTCCAGGATTTCAATTGATATGAGTAGGGTAACATGTGTGATTAACATTGTTTTATGAATACTTATTGTTAGCAATATATTTGATTAACAATGATAAAAATGCAGGCGTATTCAACTTGTCTACAATCTCTGTATTTTTGTATTTTCTAGTTCTGTTTCTGTAATCGACAAGCAGCGATCCTCTTGCTGCACCATCGACAACAGGAGACACGTTCACTGATACAGTCTCAACCGCGAGATCAGGCCACAGCATGACAGCAGCGGATACTGCGTCCGCAGAAGCCCAACGATGGGGAAGGGTCCATTCCAGACAAGCGTATAAATACTCTGGCCCGAACGTCATTTTATGATAATTGTCGTATTATATGGTTTGGTAGTAGTTGACGACTGCTTTTTCCCTCACTTTCGGTCAGCTACCGCTGACCATGATTCGTACGCGTGAAAATGCGCCGAAGCTAAATTTATCCGCTCGGTCGACAACAGCGGACCGGTTTTTGGGTCCAAATCGTTTCGTGTGGGTTCGTCACTAGCATGCGAGGGGCTCTGTCATTCGAAGCGAACCCACGGGTAGTTTTGATGGAGGGACAAGAGTCTTCTTGTGGAGGGAGCTAAAACCTATAGTCTGGTCTGGCCCGTCTGGCGGCTGGCCAGTGGTGACAGTCACTGCCAAGTGCTGATTCAGTGAATACTATTTCGTATTCGGTTTCTAACTGTGCGACGATGAAGACCTTTTTTTTATTGAGCTTCGTCGGCTTCCTGCTTGTCGTGACTACAACTTGTACCAGAAAATTTATGGATAAAAAAAACATCTTTGGTACTGTATATACTTATTGCAATAATAATATCGTAGAATTTTCGAATTGCGTTCAGAAAAGAAATCCTTCCCAATAAAATTATCTAATATGATAATATGGTGGTTTCGTCATTTTTACAACGTTAAAGCAAATGAATAGCGATAAAATGAAAAAAAAAAATCATCAAACTTTTCAACGATTGACTTTTTGAGACATGCTTATTTCTTCCATCCAGGCCTCCAAGATTGCGTTGCCTACGATGTTCGTCTCAAGCCATGCAATGTAACGGAAAATAATTGCGAAGGGCATGGCCAAGGCTATTTCAAAGTCGGTGTAGATTACACGATGAGTAAGAAACAACGTGAATTATACGATATTTTTTGAGTCGATTGGTTATCGAAAGAAAGATCATTCGATATCAAAGACGTGATTTCTTAAGTGAATTAATCGCGTTAAATTTATCAATTTTGCTGTGAAATCCTAGAGTAACCCTAACAGAATACAATATTGTGAGAATATTCTAGGAATATTTTTCGGTACATTGTGACACTATTTCAAAATCTTTTCAGCATATGAGCCTTGTACATTTTTAGGATGTACTAATGTCCGGGTGAAAAGATATTCTGAGAATATTGTAGTGAAATATTTTTAGAACGTTTCTGGCAGAAGTCTAAAATATTTACGAGTATTTTACTTTCCGAAAGTCGTAACGCTCATTCGCATGTAGAAAAAAAACAGGCTCTTATTAATCGTTAACAGTTTCCAAACAGTAAATTTTGAAAAAAAACATCGCTATCTCGGTGCCTAAGTATTGTTGAGAGTTGGTTTTTTTTTCTCAATTCATTGTAAAAATTGTCAAATGTAACCCATTCTTCTTCTTTTGGATATTCTATGCTGTAAGGAAACTATTCAAAAATATTCTAAACATAAAGGAAAAGTAAGCGTTTTTGTAAGAACTGAATTCATACGTTTTCTTTCGAATGCCAATTTTATACCAGTTTCGACCAAGTTGATTTTCGTTTATTGCATGTTCATGTCCATTTGATTCTTTTCTTCAAAAAATGATTGTATTTTGAAACTGATTTCGATTGGAAACTGATTTTCAGAGAGAAATTCTTCTACTTTGGAAGGCAAATTAACTATTAACAAGCGTAACTCTACAACCTTTAGTTTATTTGAGTCCTATTCGAAAGACTCGTGCAAGAACACTCGATGCCCAGTGGAGGCTGGGAAAAATGCGACTTACACCGAAATAGTGCATGTTCCGAAGTGGGCCGATAAGGCAAGTAAAACTTATCTTTACGAGCAGCAAGCGCGTATATGTTGTCCGACTACGAAGTCAGACAATTTCCGAAAACATGTTATGGATATTTCTGTCCTCTAAATCATTCTTACTGATCTAATATTGTAAATAGGATAGAATTTTTTAAAACTCAAACATTTTCTCGTTGCAGGACATGAGAATATGGAATTTGGTATTACAACTGAGAAGTAAGAATTTGCCGAGAGTCACGTGCGTAGTGATGGCTTCATTAAATTCCAACCGGAAAAATCTTTATTATGCCAGCTCTAACAACAGTCGTAGTATTGCGCCAGTAGTGGCTAATCAAGTATAGCTAACCAATAGTTCATTAGATCGAAGTACCATGCCAGTACTGGTTACTAGCACAGCGCTAGTACTGGCTGACAGTATAATACCAGTACTGGCTAACTAATACTTGGCTAGCCCGTGCAGGCATAGTACTGGCTTCATCAGATCGGAGTACCATGCCAGTACTGGTTACTAGTACAATGCCAGTACTGACTGTCAGTACAGAAAAGCGTTATCATCCCAGACTTATGCCAGTACAGCGCCAGCACTAACCGCCAGTACCCTACCCGTACTGCCAGTACTGACGGAGTACCGCACCCGTTGTGGATTTCCCATTGGGATTAGCAATTTCCATGTTACAATGTAAAAATCTTATTGTTTTCTATAGGAATTTCGCAGTTTCCATATGATGTAGGAAAATGTGTTTTTGTATTCATTAAAAGATCTCAGAAGGAATAGTTACCTACATGTTCGGTGAAACAGATTATTTTTACCTTTTCTGAAGTTACTCAGTTACTTTTCCGCGAGAAATAACTGACGGTCACTTGAGCTCAGTTATCTAACGTATCTGCGTAGAAGAACATCCCGAGAAAAACGCGTTTTGAGGTAAACAAATCGGTCTCAGTCATGAAAACTCTCGGCCTTTACCTGAAGCTTCCAAGGGTACGATTATTTTTTTTTCGGTTGAGTCAGGTAGTCAAAGCAAGGCCATTACTTCGCTGTTTTTTATATTTACTGGGGGTATAGCCCCAG
>JABFQM010002083.1:0-16836 GCA_022816865.1 Zelostemma sp. ZL-2020 | reverse complement strand
GAAGCGTACAAGTCTTTTTACTTAACACTTTTCGAGCATCGACACTTTTCGATGACTTCGGACGATATCGCGCCCAACTTTGTCCCTTTTCTACCCGCGATGACAGTGAGTGACGTTAAATGAGATTTCGACTTACATCGAATGTAATAATTGCGAACAGTCGCGAGCACTCTAGCTCCGACAATAGAGCTCGAATGGCCCAGTATTATTATTTCAACTTGAATATCAGATTCTGTGACACGAGATATTCTCTTCATCTCCCTGTTTGGTTTGACATTCCGATCCATTTCGCCACGCTTGCCACTCGTCACAAACTTGACGTCGCGCAAGCTTTTATTAAATACCTCACCGTTTCATTTCGACTCGAAGATGTTTGCCTGATTCGGAAAGATTTCGGTAGGCAAACAATGATTAGGAGAGATACCGGCGAGGGCGCCGGTATTTAAGGTTAATTTTAATGGCCGAGTTTAAGGGATGAGGTGGACGAACGGGTCATTTCGCAAGGACATTTATAAATGACGTAGCAGCGCTGCGGATAAAGGGATGACGGACTTAACCATGTGGGTAGAAGAGAGGGACCTCGTAGACCTGAATTTGGGGCGAGAAGCGGTTTTAGACTCGTACGTACGCGCGCGAACGCACACATATTTGGGAAAGAGCCCACGTGTTACATCGTTCTCTAATATATATGTATATGGAGCTATATTCGAGGGCTGTTCAGTAATGGCTCCGGTTTATTAATGACCGGTCAACTGAGTACATGTATGTATTCCTACGAGTAACGACCTGCATACATAAACATTATGCAAAATCGCGTCGTTCGATTCTCATTTCAAAACGGCGAATTCGCAAAAATAGGCTAAATCGTGAGAAATGGTAGAAAAGATGCGGTAGACCAATCGCGTTGCCAAAATTCATGATTCCGTACCTCTTTCTTATTTATCTCTGTCGTTTACGTGACTCGTGAAAAATGCAGCATAGCGAGAAACAATGGCTGGCAACGATCGCCTCATACCACGCTCTTTTACGTCCCGCGTGATTAATGATTATGAGCGAGGTATATTAGAACCTCGGTCTCTTGCTTCGGCGGACAGTTGCGCGCGCTATCCGCCTCCCTTCGGACTTTCCATGCCACCGCAAATTACCCACCGATCTCTTAATTGTATCAAGAAAAATGGGATGTTTATTACCCGAACGCCTCCCGATTTCTTTTTCCTCTGACACGAGTTTCGCGATATTAACTGCCGCCAGCGGAGTCCTCGTAATTCGTAGCTACGTCGGGAATGAAAATAAATGTAAGCATATATACTGGCTGTTAAAAATTGAAGGGAATAAGAGCGCATCATGCAATAATGACGATTTGAGAAGAAAAAAGACGCCGACTCAGAGTCGTTAGCCGCATGGAATCGTTATTCGTTCGGATTGGTTCGCTCGTTTAGAACGCGTACGTCTGTACACCGAAATCAGCATTATATATAAGTCGCTTTGCATACGAGCTGCGGGAGTAGGCTGCACGCACGAGCCCATCTTCCCGCATCCCGTTTTCCAGCGAACCGCTGATCCGCTCCCGGGAGATTTCTATCTTGTAATGACGCCGCAACGAGAATTTAAGATGAATAACCTTGCATTGCGATGGCACAATGACACGATGCTCGGTGTGCGAACGGAGACATACCGTTACACCGTCACATCGCGTCCCGCATATCAATCTCCCAACGTTTTCTCGGGATGTTGTTCGGCGCTGTCAGCCGTTGGAGACGAAGACGGAGACGCAAATATTTGCATATCCAATTTTGCAGCGAGTTATCATTTAGGGAAAATCGCGATCGAATCAACTGTCGAAGAAGTTGGCCTTTTCTACGTTTGATAGAGTGTATCGCGTGTTAATGCGTACACGTTCGAGCTAGTTACGACGGATAATGACGACGCGTCCGGGTCTAAGTAAATTGACGAGAGAATCGCAGACGAACGTTTATCCGCCCTTGGTTGTTGCAAGCAGGGTCGAGAGCACGAGCAGCACGAGAATCAAGTGCCTAATTCGTGTCTTCCTTCGCAACTTATAATTCAAGCTCGCAGACTGGAACCGAACCGAACAGGACTACGCTAACTTGCACACAGCGATAATTATACACTTCATTCTACCTCGGCGGGGCTGCCTCGAAGACTCTACCTTAGCGCCCTTAAATTTGACTTTATTTATGCCTCGAATAATGTATTCAACGCTCGCTTTATCTGCCCCGTTCTAAGCGGGCAATCTCAAAAAGCTCGACTAACGATCGCCGCCGCGTACTTTTACTATCTCGAGCTTTCCGCGAGGAACTTTTCGTGCTCGCGTGCGTGCACTGGTCCAAAAGTCAGCGGGATTGATTTCTGGATATTTTTTATGTTGCATATCCCCGGTGATTAGTGCGAAGATTGCCGTGGAAGAGAGGACGAACGTCTCGAGTTGGGATTTAGTTGGAAATTTGCGTAAGCTCCGAATCGCATAATATATACTGCAGCGTGGTATAATATAAATAAAGGTCGCAGGCGAGACAAAGGATCCGCACCCATGGAATGAAATGAAATCTACAGTGCGGTAAATTAAAGTGCTCTGTTTTAATGCTGTTATAGGAATTACTACTCCCGGTCCGCTCTCAGCTTTTGCACCGTGTCTCACGCCCTCCTCCGATTCCCTCCCCACCCACTTATTCCATTCCGTTGCCGACTAATTTTCCTCCTCCGAGATATCTTGGCAAGCACATTTTCTTATGACTTTCCAATTCGGCTTTTCTCCTATAACTATGTTTAAATGGAAAAACGATGAATATGTTTTTACTTTTGTTTCTTTTTGAGAGTTTCATTATCCGTTGGCAGCGATATTGGCGCGAAACGCTTGAAAAATATTGGATTAGTTAAATTAAATCGCTGATTTTCAAAAATCAAAATACAATATGGGTTAATATGGAGAACGATTCGAAAATTCGTCGAAGGTCGAGCGCGGCTAATTAATCGACGATAACTTCTCGCGGCTGAGTTATTAATGTTCAAGAACTTAATACACGCGCGTGGCTAAAGCGCCGTTAAGATGCCACGCGAGGATTTACTAGTCGCGAAGTGCGTTGTTTACGACGTAGTGCCACGACGATACGCTAGTCCTCTTCCTCGTCGGCGTCGTCGGCGTCGTCGCCGTGACGTTGGCAGCGACGTACCGCCTCCTCGACGATGACGGTCGATGAACACTACACACCATGTGTTCCTATTTCGTGAAACTGTTCGTTCGAATTATGCCACATTTCTGATTCATTACAATTTTCTCCATCGAGTTTCGTGTGAATTGGGTTTTACTCCAAGCCCGGCTTTCTCTTTCCCATTTCACGATAATCCGAATCGACTAGAAATCGAACTCATTCAATATAAATTTCTTGAACCTTCGCATAAAGCATCGCATTCAGATTCGTATCGTTAAGTCTCGACATTTATAGTTTAAACTCAGTTTTCATCCGAGAATAGCGAAATAAAGTATGAATGAAATGAAACAAAGAAGTGGAGAAATGGATAGGAGATTCTGCATTCGCAATTTCGTCTTATTATTCCACGTCCGACGTTGACAATGACATCCTGGTGATTAGAAATGCAGCTGGCGCTTGCTCTCCGTCGATATCGACGCGGGGAATATCAAGCTAAAATCGCGAAAAGGCGCGAGTGTGCGGCGCCGATTGGCACTTGTTTGCATAGGTGTTTCCTCCCAGCGTCAGAGCCAACTCGTTAGAAGTGCGTGTGCTTCTTCGGAAAGTCTCCCGAGTGGGTGGAGAAGGAGGAAGAGGAGGAGTGGGTGGCCCCTCTCGCTTCGCGAAACTTGGAAGTGGTGGCGAACGTCGGCCAGTACCTATAGAATTGTACGCTCCGTCGTAGAATCAAACAGATCGCCACAATTAATCCGCTAATATTTGTATGAGAAAAATTTAAAGGTTTAGTTAAACCTTGATTTCCAGCCCGTTTGAAAACAATGATGCACGTTAAAATATCCCGGAGATGAAATCTCGTTTCATGCCTTTTCCGAAATCGATACATCGAAGACCCAACTTTGTTATTGATGTCTTTGGTAAGGAAAAGTTGGAAAGGTCGTTACCTAGTGGCGAGGCTATAAAGTGACACTTGGCGTTTTCGCGAATATCCACTTGTCCGCGGTTGACAGAGCGTGCATCAAAAGATATAAAATAAGGGAGACGAATGCTGCGGGGATTTGGCCCTCCCGGGAGTATTAAGGATTCAAGGTGAGCGAAGATCACGGCCCATGCGGCGGCTGTGTACGTGCTACATACACTCGTACTTGACGTGTAGCGCGCGCACACGCTCAACTCTCGAGATACATCCGCGGCTCGGCAATATTTCCATATTCCGATATCGAATAAATGGGTCGTTGCCTTGCACCCGACGAGCGCATAAATCCACGCTGTCCTATCGTGCATCACGGATACGAAACTGCGTAGCTCCCTTGCCAGCCACGTGTATCATCCGGCCGGAGAAATTCCTTCTTCCTCAATTTTGTTTTCACTCCAATTGCTCGCTCCTGTCTTCGAGCGAAGCATTCGTCGAATTCTTTCAAAAGTCGCGCAAAAAAGTAACGGCGACGCGAAACTTGGTCATTTTTTAGAAGAAAAGGCTCAACGTTGGAAGATATTTCATCATGATTTCCGAGGAATGAAAATCCCTGCGACGTCGGAAAATTTCATTTCTTCCTGGCGTCGTTTTATCGGAGCCGAGGTTATATTTCCAGCCGGTATTGGCATTTTCATCGCGAAATAGTGGATGCGACTTTGGTCTCGCGGGCTCAGAATGCCCGAACCGGAGAAGATCGCGTACGTACGCGATCGAGAAATATCGAAAGAAGGCGCTTCCTGGAATATGGAATGAAGGCAACCATTCGCATTATAAACGGGCTGACCTAATCGAGCCGAGTGGAACGACGCTCGTGGAATTCCGCTCGCTCCATATTTTCCTGTCATGAAGAACGTGCACGTATATGTATATATGCGCCGTTCAGCGTATAAGGACTGAAATGGGCGCTCCCCGCCGGCGACTCGGTGCTCTCAGCTCTGCTACGTACCATCGACCTCAAAATCGCACTCGCTCGATCGTCTTATCATCGCTCAACTCAATTGAGTTTTACCATCATTTCCAAATACAGCATTATTTCAGAGTTTAAGCGTACTTTGAATAGGAAAACTTATTTCCAGTGCCTCAAACTCGATATTGTTTTTCATAAAAGCGATTTAAATATTGATGTTTTCAAATATTACGAAAACGCTGCAGAGAAAAATGCGAATTATTGTCATTCGTAATTATTAGTTCAGCGCGAAATCTAATAAAATTAAAATCCATTACTATTTATACCAGCAAACAATTAATTAACATAAATTAAATGTTGTTGATAAAAGGTGGCCGTCTTGGCATTAACAAAGCAAAATAAAGGAATCATCCGCCATTATAATCAAAGAGAAAATATTGTAGACCGATCTCCGAGTATTGTGTATGTATAATGGCGGACTTTGCACGTACGGGTACATAATGGGAACGTACGAAGCGAGCACGGAATATCAATTTTGACATTTCGTAGGAAAAAAGTGATAGGCATTCGAGAGCGGTAATATAGCGGCGGCAGCAGCAGCCTTTATAGCTCGTCAACCTCGCTATCGACGACGTCAACTACTTCACTATAAAAGCCAATATATACCTATTTAGTCATAACCAGCTCGAGTACGGTAAAACCCATAGTATGGGATCGGCATACCGATCGATATCTGTCCTCGCCTAGACATCGTACATTTTATAATGCAAATAGCGTACGCTCGGAACATGTTGTTTTAATTATCCCTACTTTTGGTATCGAACGTCACGAATATGACAAAACATTTCCATACGGATCAAATGGACGAGATTTTTCATCCGCCAAAGATTTAACCGGTAAATCCGGAAAGAAATGACGACTTCCCCGGTAAATGAATTATTGACGAGGCCAGTTTTGCTTGCAAGTATCAATAACTCGAAGAATCCCCATAAAATACCAGTGAGCCGTATCGAGTACGCGTATGGTCATAAATGAAAGAAAATGATATTTCCTCGATAAGGGAAGTCTCGCCGAGGTAATCCGCGTTATTCAGGGGTCGGCAAACAGAAGCGGACGCTTGGTCAGTGGTCAAGTGTGCCCTGGACATTATTTCCTGAGTATGAGGGGTGTGGGAAATCCCTGGGTACTCCATCAAGTCCGCCTGATTCCTACACCCAGTTCCAAATGTCACGCTGTTCCTTCTTTTATCGCTTATAACGCACACATCGCATGACTTTTCTTCCGTATTCTACACATTTAAAAAAATGCAAATTCGATCGCAGTTGATAACTGAGAATAGCGTTTAGCGCATTTATTCGGGGCGTTCCGAGAGGTCAAGCTCGTCGACCTTTCTCTCACGCGCGTGCACAATGGTCAAATGTTGCCAATCTTTCCGTAACTAATCCGGCTCTCCAGTATCACAACTGGCCAGACGAGCAATAGGCCTTAGGGGTGCAAGTACGATCGAGGAAGCAACAAAGGGCAATTCATCGAAACTCGACGTTTCGTATCGAGTTCCGTAACTCATGAAAATCATAATTACATTCATGATTCATACGGAATAAATCCTTCCGTGTTGGAGCGAAAACAAAACGACTCGGTGTTTAATCGAGGCGCGATGTAACGATAATAATGCAAATGCGATTTATAGAATTTTAAAATGGCATCGTCGCTTTATTTACAACGGTATAAAAGCGATCCACAATGTTTCCGGCATTAATTCGATTAACACGCATAAGCCGTGTCTAACGGTGCTCAGCGACACGTTACTCTATCTGCGAGTATATATTCGTGGATAGATAACGCCAGTCGAGAAGTATATTGATAGGGGTGTTAGTGGGCAATCTGGTCGCCGCGTATGTCATACGTAATATTATATGCCGGCCCCGTACACATACCAGCCACGCGAAATCTTTCACAATGATTTAACATCTCGAGATACCTTACACGGCACGTTTTATGATCTCTGGTTTCATTATCGTACTTTATGCGATTGAAAAACATCTTACTCGCGGAACACATTTTCGTTTCCATTAAGCAAACAAGAAACGAAGTCCCGCAACTTTCCACGGCATTTTTCCTTTCCTACCGTACACGAAAAGAGATAAAACAAGGACAAATATGTCGTTTGTTTTCATGGCATTGGGGCATCGCTCACGTTTCGATATCGAAATTTTTCGCAAAGCTCGTTATCTCGTGTGCCCTTGCAGAGTGGAAAGCGTCATATCTTCCGGACGACATGACCGCCGGCCGTCCATTATTCTTTATCTATCGAGATATGAAAGAAAGGCATTACTTACATCAAAATTGCTGGGTATTCCTTATAGGCAGAGGACAATTTTCCGTCCGACGGTTTCCATTCTTCCATTCGACGAAGCAGTCGATGATACGTATAATACAAGCTTATCAATTCTATTGTAATGGATGTATTTATGAATCCGTTGGTAAAGCTGACCAAGGAAGAGTGAAATGCGAAATTTAATAAGTTTGAGCTTGTTTTGAAAACTCTTTAAGTGCTTGAATTATCGCTTCGTTGATTTTTATTACCACTTGTTGAAAACATTTTGTACTCGGACGAGTCCTGATTTCAATAATTACGGAGGAAATGCACTTCCTAACTTTGTCTTATTGTTGTTAATGAAGTACGATGTCGTTCTAATGCAGAAACCATGTCTCGTTATTGACGAGGACGGTTGCTCGCTTTGACCCCGTTGACATTAGGCTTCTAGTACTTATTGCCTCATCAAGTATGTCTCGAAATATCGTAACCCATGTAATTTTCAGAAATTTCAGTTCTCACTTTTTACTCGTTCGATATCGATCCATGTTTACGTTGCGCATTTATCTTTTGTTCCGTGAATGTGTCTAATTAATAATCAATTACCCGTTTGAATAAGCACATCCTTTGCATGCAATGTTCACTTGCGACACTTTCTTTGACAATACATTCCTTTCTCTCTTTTACGGGAAATGGGCTCAGCGAATCAAAAGCGTCGAACATTTAAACTCTGTTTTCTCCTGGGACTTGACTTTTTTTATTAAATTGTTCATTGAATTAAACCACGGTAAATTTAGCAATGCAAGGAAGTGAAATCTCGAGAATAATAGCTCGAGGGTTATATTCCGGCACAAATATATCATTTTTGAAATATTCATCGTTGCTTATCACGCAAACATTAAAGCCCCGTAATGAAGCTATTATTAAAATTATCGTACCCACGATCTCAAGGCGAAGTTATTGATTCGCGTTTCTCGAAATCTCGAAAAAAGCACCTGTCAGCCGAGCACTTAATTCAGGCATTATTCAACCCTTCGCGTTATTTGTCTTCGGCGACACCTTATGATAACCGCATACATGCGACGCGATATAACGGCGTTCAAACTTCTGCTGCTAAAATCGCCCGCCGATGAGCTTCGGAACAATTATCGGGCAAGTGTTCCGTTCGAAATATTCGTAGGCGTTCTTCGAAACCCGGAAGTATCGTTTCTGAAATTCGGAAGTAAAAAAGAAAAGCAACTCCGGCACGTTTCTTAAAGATTGCGCGTGATTAAAAGGAAGCGCGCGCGCTGTGATGAATGCCTGGAGGTAACGAAGAAGCTTCTTATCTGGGATCCTGAGTGAGTACCGATGGTAACGCGATGCCACCTGTGTATATTGCGTCCGCGGTATTCATAATATTCCGTTTGAAAATTAGCAGCTCGGCCGTAAAAGTTCGTTCGGTTTGGCGCGTGAAGAGGAAGGGGAGGAAGGAGCCCCGCGGGGCAAAAGTCAAGAAGCAGGTGATGGGAACCGCGCTCGCTCGCCGTGTCTCTGCGGCTATTGTTGCTGCTGCCACCGCCTCGCGCTGCTCCTTCTTTTTCTTCTTCTTCTCTTGTTCCGCTCGTTATTGAGCAGCGCCCGCGGGGGCGTTAAATGAGATCCGAATAAGAGGTCAGTCAGGTGCAGGAATATGAA
The DNA here is from genome assembly GCA_022816865.1 of Zelostemma sp. ZL-2020. Lineage (NCBI taxonomy): Eukaryota > Metazoa > Arthropoda > Insecta > Hymenoptera > Platygastridae > Zelostemma > Zelostemma sp. ZL-2020. The sequence continues at coordinate 7,792 of JABFQM010002083.1, read as the reverse complement.
TTAGAGACGACGATGCCTCTGTGCGCGCAGCGATCGCTCTTTATCGTGGGTGGTGCGCCCTCTCCCCCTATTTTTTCAGCCTCGGGGACCAGCTGGGCGATCTTATCAGGGCTTTCGAATTTTCGTTCTTGGATTTCGGTCGAGATAAAAAGTTCGTAGGTGATGAGTAATCGGTAGTAAATGGCGCAGGAAGTCTTCATCCGCGTGTCTCGTTAATTGAGAAAATTTGTGTGTACCTGCAAACTTTCCCCTGGAATAGGATTCCGGCTTCAAAGTGGATTCATGCGAGCGTACTAGTACACCGAAAACATATTATGCTGGGTAAGCATGACTTGTTACTCGGCCGTAGGGGCCAGCTGCGAATACCGAGCTTCTCCTGTGTACGTTCTTCGAGTGTATTCTATTAATTATTCCCTTTCTCGCTCTCTGTCCAACGGATGTGTGTCTAGGCATCGATATCGTTCTCCCTGCGTATCTGTACCCGAGTGAACTCGCGGATAATACACTCCTTGGCGGCATGTCTTCAATTATTTATAAGGAATGTCATGTCTCTGAAATCTTATCGGTTTAACGAATATTCTGACAATTTTTGCTCCATGTTTTCTGGGATGTGTTGATTTAGGATATAAATGCATGATTCATTGCGCTTACATAGTTTTCGCCTTGAATATCACGCGCCCATATTCGCCGGCGACCTCGGCGAACTAATTCATCCGCGCAGGGCAAATTATGTAAGACAGCTTGAATGGAGCGAGAGCCACAAGTGAGTTCACATACACGCGAATGTATAAATGAGCTACATCAAATCTTCCCATAATTATATGTAATGCCTTACTAAATCGTTGCGCATCGCGTTAACGTTATGACGCGGTACATAACGACGTGAAAAACATTTTGTAAAAGAGAGCAAATCGCTTGTTTCCGCCGAGTCTTTGGGTGGGCGAGCGTTACAGCGGATGAGGTGGGGCCGTCATTTATGAACCTGTTACGCCTAAACGAATGTACTTAGCACCGCGATCGCATCTCTTCGTCGAAATTTTATCGAGATTTTTTATTAATACGAGGTTCTTTTTTTCCTCTACGAAAATGCAAATGTCTCGAGAGTTCCTTTATTTTTCGTCTCTTTTGACACGAATAATACTTGGAAGATTTCTCGAGTGCCTTACCCATTCTGCGACCATCACGGAATTATTATGGAAGTTAATGCCATACGAAAGTAGCCTTCAACGAAGGATATAAGAAAATCGCGACACGTATACATGTTGGCAGACGTCGAGTGTGACTGCAGAAGCATATTTTTCATCGCGTTCCGGGAAGTTATAGCTTATTAAGGGCCTGACACGGAGACACGATGACACCGAGCCATTATTTTCCGTATAAAGTTATAAACGTGCGAAGAATCGCGACGCTATTAATATTGAAACGGAGAAAGATGCTTCACCCATTCGTGATTTCGATTGATTGTAGAAAATGATAATAAATCGCTGGGAATGAAGATGCTATCATTCGTTGGAAGAAAATATACTTTTATATTGAAACGGCGAAAGTATCGATGAGAAAGACGTATATAGTTGGAATGCAAGGAACGGCTGCTGTTTTTCTTTGGAAGATCGGGGCAATGTCGCGCCAAACTCTTTTAATTGCTTACTTACGTATAACGGATATGAACGGATCATCGCGAAGAAGCAAAACAGCGAGACGCGTCTTCCATAGTTAATAGAATATATACGAGATCCATGTTCCGGATATACTTGCTTGTATGATGATAGTTGCGGTGGGACCTCTTTCCTGTCACGTACGGTCAAGTACGAAAAGTTCCCACCAGTTTTACGAGCACGGGAAGCAAAATATCGTGTGTCGGCACCTGTCGCTTCTATTCATCCGCTCCCGATTCCGTCATCCCGATATTTCGAATCCAGATTAATTCATTTCCGTATCATGTACAAAATTAAATGACGAAAGATCATTCATTTGGTAGATTTTACGGGTGTTGAGGTTTTCGCGAAAGGTGTAGAAAGTGAAGCAGTGTAAAAATGCAACGAGTAACGATGTTACAAGTAATTAGTTGGTATCACGAGTCGCGAGCGATGATATCGCGGCAATTAGCGCGCAGTTTCGCAATCGACGTCAAGAGTTTGTTTCGTCCATTCCGGATCTGGGTTATGGGCCAGAGCCGATGGAAAAAGAAGGTAGGAAGAGTCTCTACGCGGGGCAAGTCAGTGGCTAGAACGGAAAGGAAGCCACGGGTGGCACGGCCGATAGCATCGAATCCGATTCTCTCATTTACCGCGAGTGAGTGAGGTGTTTCTCACTGTGCAACGCACCGCGCCGTCCGGCCAACCCGGGCCAAGCCGCATCGTGCAACACGGCCATACATCTTCCGAAAAAATATTTATTTCCCGATGCAATCATTTTTGCATTACATTACGCCTCGAGATCTTATCGCATTGTTAATGTTGATAATACACTTGTTACACTCGTCGGTACGATTCAACAAATTTTACGCTTCGAAAAACTCGGCTTAGTTCGTTGGAAAAATGAGAGGGGGAGGAGGGGAGTTTTATCTCGATTTAATAAATGACGCTTACGAAATATCTTGATGTGAAAACGGAATTTCCATTCCTCGATAGGAATACAAAATGCCTCGGATTTTTACGACGTTTATATACGAGCTCGGAGTTTCGTGCGAATTTCGCAAAGTTGAAGCGCAAGATGCTCCGCATAATACTGACATTTATAACGCGGACATATCTACCCTTTACTCGTGTTGCGATCGTGGCAGCGTAAGCTCGCGCGTCATGCTTATCGTGGCGTGAATGTATAATAAGAGCGCGCAGCAACCCCCATTAAGCGTGCGTTCACGTGTTTGATCTATCATCTTCCGCCAATCTTATCGCGGTTGTGCTAGTCGCGATTAACGCAACCACAATTACGGACTGCTTTCCTAGGCTCGCTCGATTTTTTCGACTTTTACTTTGTTCGGTGCGTAATCCGCCAACTTTCGTTAATTATACCTGGGAAGGATGCAAAAGTACACTGCTTATTTTATGGTACACGCATCCTAAAAATAAAAAGGAGAAGTTTAGGAAATGTTGATCCTGCACAAAGAAAAAAGGACGTTCAATTAAAATTCCAAATCAATGTAGAGCGCGAAGCGCGTCTTCTTGTCCGAAGAGGATCCCGTTCGCTCGTCATGTAATTTTCATCAATAATTCATGCCGATGTTTTCGTAAGCGTTGAAATCTGAATTGATGTTATCGTTGAACTTGGCGTTTTTTTTTTCGAATTCCTCGGAAACGTGAGAGCTGGCGAGTTTCATAAATAGAGGGGAAGGAGAAGTTTTAAAAAGCGTTCCCTAGTAAAATATATCTCGCGGCTCGTGTTTATTATGATAGGGAAGTTTACAGAGTTAATATGCCGGTGGTTTATGGTTTATGCGGCGCATGCCTCGGTGGCCGGTGTTACGTTCGGTAGGTTATATCGCGATCCGCGATTCGTCAGGGCCGTGGCCTGTTTACGGCACGTCATAACACCGCGTTCCAAGTAGATTATCCGCGCTCATCTTACATATGCGCGCTATTCACGATGAACGACTCGACTCGCGTTCGCTTCAACAAATTACTCGCGTCTGCTGAATATCATCATCATCCACCTCGGCGTGTTCTTGCTCGTTTACACGTAGGGGATATTCCCTGGGAAATAACACGAAGCAGCGTTTCTTTCCCATTCATTCGCGTTCAATCCGTCTCTTTTTTTACTATCGCTATCATTTCATTCATTCCACATTTATGCTTTATAGAATTTTTATAATCGCTTGTTTACTTTCGAGGTCGAGTGAATGAAATGATGAAATGATGATGAGGTCGGAAACACGCTCGAGACCCGTGTTGAGTAGCAAATTGATTAAACAAATTGATCCATGGATCAATACAAAAAAGCATTTTTGATGCAGAAATGGAGAAATTGATGCATAATTCATAAAATTATTGTTGAAGAGGATTTTGGGGAATTCAAGCGCGGTATCATTCTAATAGCAACCTGTCCGATCGTTTACGAATCGTATAATGTTCTTGTCAAAATATCCTCCCGGTCGTTTGTTATAATGTTAGCTTGTCACGAGTCGAATCAAGACTCTTTCTCTCTCTCTCAGCTGCCTCTCAATTAATCGCGCTCTCGTCCGACACATTCGAAATTCTTGCTTTTGACCTCGCCTCGGCAAACTCCTTTTTCCAGCTCTTTTTCGCGTACTGCCTATATTTATACCGTTTTTCATCAGAGCTTATCCTCGTCGTTCCTTCTTTGCTTTTACATTTTTACTTTTACCCGACGACGATGCAGTTTGAATAATAAGACCATTTCACTGTTAAAACATATTTGTATATGATTTACATGGATTTGAAATGTAAAGAAATTACAAAGCGTTTTATCAAAATTTAAATTTCAAATTGGCTCTCTGCATTTTTGTCCTCGCCGTTCGTCTTATTAATGCATTTGGGAAACATAACATCACTCACGGCCAATGGAAACAGCTACAGCGTTTTATTAAATGATTTACAAGGTTGAGTAATTTTGTTTTTCTTCAAGCGCGACGCGGATTCCATCATTATTGAACATTTATCATCGAAAATGTTCGCATATTAATGATATCACGCCAGTTCTCGCGTCGAACCCGTCGACTCGTTAAACGCTCTCATTCGTTTCCGAGATTATCGGATTTGAATATTCGCGTTTCGTCGTTAAGAAAATGACACGAATCAGTCGAATGTTCGACGTTCCACTTTATGCGTTTTTCAACTCCATTTTTAAACCGGGCTCGATGAGAAATCTTTTTATCTAGTTTTTCAAAGAATAAACGGCCACGGAGGATTCATCGCTCTCGAGATACTTTTTGTGTCCAAAAGAAAGTCCTATGCCGGAGACAAGGTTAGGCTTTTTATGATAATATGAAGAAAACATATAAATTATTCGCTACACGACCGAGTCTTTAAGGACAATTAAAAGAAAAGGAAAAAACAAAAATATATAATCCATCGTTTGTTCGGTCCGCGCCGATGAAATTTTTCTCTCAGCTCTCGGCGCCCAAAGCTCTCGCTTACAATATCAATAAAGTATTCGCCGGGGAACACGAGCGATGCACCACCGATAGGCCTATCGGTTTCATCAGGCTCGGAGCACACGAAATGTTAACGAGAAAGGGAGAAAGAGCATACTTTCCAATCTCGTGGCCGTGCCGGACGCAGTAACGAACATGCCGCTCGTTGAGCAAATTCATTTCCGAAGCGGCCGAGGAAACTTGACACAACACCTCGACTGGACTCGACTCCATCCGTGGCATGGCCGTACCTGGCATGCCCGTGTAGAGCCGTGTAGAGCCTTTAAAGAGGCATTATCGCTTTACGTTTGGAAATTTCGCGCTCTCGGATCGATCGATTCCCTCAAATCTTTGTAGGCTTGTACTTATTTTTGGAATCGAGTAAATAACTCGACGAGTCATGACACGTGAATAAATTAGAAGGGAAACCATACGAGAGTATAATGTCGAGGAACGCGTCGAGCAACTATAGACTCCGAACTCGGAAGGGAAGAAAAGAGAAGGATGTCCGAGGTATAGAGAAAAAGGAGAGCGAGAGAGAGGTCGAGAAACAGCGGAGAAGAGCGTGGAGGGCATCTGCCTTACAATTAAACGAAGCCTCGGAAGCCCTCGAAAGTGAACGGCCACCGAGCAGTCAACAGCTGCGCATCTGAATACTAATTTGAAATGTTTATACAGTCTCACGCCCGCGCACACTTTTACGTATCGAGTCGATGCTTAGCTTCGCTTCTATAATGCACGTCAGCGAAGCCGGCTCACACGGGACGCTTTCTGTACCCAACTACTTTTCACAACTTTGCCAATAAATCCTTATTTTTCAACATCAGCTTCTCAACTTTCTAGGCAAAGTCATACGAGCATTGATTTTCCCCCCTTTTTATCTTGGATCTGATTTCCATGTCGAGAGGAATCGAAAAATATGCCGGTACAAATATTTATGAAGATGTAATCATTATTTTGATAAGCACACTCGAATGAAGGAGCTGGAAAAACGCGAGCCCGAGGGAACGCCTGGATTGGGAGCTTAAAAACTCTCGGGGGGTTGAAAGTGCGAATATAAACGCGTCCGCGCGCGCGCGTTGGTGGAAGGGGGCCCATGATCGCACTTCTCTACTCTAATATCAATATTGGGGTGAATCGGAGATGGGAATCAGAGACACGCGCATATGGAACGCACTTTTCACTTTTAAACGTCGACTCATCATCATTTTTTCCCTTCGAATGGACATTTTTTTTATTCATCTCGTTCGACCTGAGTGCAGTAGTTTTTAAAGAGCAAACTGTGGAAGTTGACTTACGATATGACGACGGGCATTTTCATAAATTTCAAGCCGTTTAATCGTTTATGCATGCAGGATCTCGGATTTGTCTATAAGCTGAGAATGTCCACGTGCGTTGTCCGCTCAGTACACACGTTTTAAGCTTTTTCCGTGGGAGAAAGAGAGAGAGCACTTTCTGTTATGGCACCCCTTCATACAAAAAAATGACACGCGTGGGGCAACGAACACGTGCGTCAGCAATAGAATCGCCGCACCCTTTCAAGAATTCCTCTTCCCATAACCAAGTGCTCTTTTGCACTTTGCAACTCTTTTTCTCCTCTCGAATTCGTTTGCATTTTTGTTTCCATTTTGGTTTCAAAAATAGGATTTATAAAATGCGCGAATGCGAACGCTTTAAAAAAATTGTGTACCAATTTATCAGCGCTTTTTCGTCATTTGGTCGCAGCCTAGTTTCAATTAAAAATGATATACCTATATCAATCACACTTAATTTTTACTCTCAATTGAATGAATGGCATTTAAAGCATTCGTCACTATTCGCTGCTGCAGTGCCAAATGAGGATTTGATGACGAAAAAAGATGCTTGATACGCAATTAAACTGGGCCCGGGAGGTTCGACTAATTGCAAAAGATGATGTCAGTTAATTGCGATCGTTTTGAGTAACGTCATCTTTTTCCTCGTACCAAAGTACTCGGAATTCATCGAGAGGGAATTCATAATGGACAATCAACGTAATCGTAATTGTTGCGCAATAAAAGAAACTTTTTTTCATCGTTCAGAGGCAAATTCTTATCGGGTTTAATAATTTGTCCATCTTTGCAACGCCTTGGCGAAGGCATAATTTGTTTTATTGAAAAAAAAACGACCCGAATGACCCGATAAGAAGGGACATAACGAAAACATAAAGACCGATAGCAGTACATAAAATACATTAAGTATAAGGTCCTCACTTCTCATATAGAGCCGGACCGGAGCGTGGGCTTTATACCATTTTGATAACGCGTGATGAGAGCTTTGGAAACGTCAGTCAAACGGGCAGTTTTTATCGGGCTGAATATCCCTGATAGCGCTCGCTTTTTTCCGTCCTTTCATACAGATTTTATCGTCAAGATGAAAAGGCTATCGAGAGTATGTTTTTTTCTTCTTTATTCTCAATCGTTCTCGCTTGAAATAACATCGCGACTGTCTTTGACTTGCAAATAAACAATCTCGCCTTTTAAGCCATTACTGAATTGTACATTTTTGCATTTCTTTTTAATCGGCAAAAGCAAATTTGTATCTCGAATAAAGGACACTCGAAAAGCGCTCCTCGTCGAAAGCCGAAAGCGATGTATTCTCGCTCGGTGATTTAACTTCCGGGGTTATCGAGTTTTCTCGGCCGATCCAAGAGATACACGTACAGTATCGCAATAGTGGAAA
>JABFQM010002082.1:0-16832 GCA_022816865.1 Zelostemma sp. ZL-2020 | reverse complement strand
GAATACAAAAGTTTTCGAGTCTCGCGCAGCAGCCAACAAGTTTCTTGCCGCCGTTCGTGGAGGAAGCGAATCCTGAGAAGTCGAGGTAACAATTTCGTAATTAATATAGCGGTCACTCGTTAGTCGTCGCGCATCGCGGACCCGGCCGGATATCATCGTATGCGTCCGCGCGCTTTTCTCTTGAAACCTTCTTCTCTTTACGTATTACAAAAGCCGACAAGGGAAAAGAAAATCTTCATTTCGCGTGGTTTTGTAAATTTGGCTACGAGTCGAAGAGGTCGAGCGATGCGCGCCCAATGAAATTGGATAAATTCCGAGCGTTGCGAGAAACGACTATGGCGAAAAAGATTATCATCTAACCCGTGTGCGCGAGAGAAAGACAGTAGGGTAGCTTGTCTCGCACGATCACGTCAGCGAGCTGAGCGAAATGAAAACCGCTATATTGAACGGTGCTCTCACAAATTACTCGCGCATAATGAAATCATCGCGTAGCTTCGGGCACGGCAGGGACGCAAGCGTTAAGAACCTGTCCCGATGGAGCACGAGATAATTGAATAAAGAAAAAACTCTCACCAAGTCCAATGGCACTGTCTTGGACACCTTCACAACTTGCCAAACACGCGATTCCTCTTTAATGCAGGATTCATAGCTTTTCGAGTGAATTTTGAGAAAGAAACAAGTTGGCGACGCGTGAGAAAAGTGCGCGGGAGTCGAGAAAGGAAAAGGATCGGGTATGCCAGGTCGTTCGTCAGCCGAGTAGAGAGTACACGCATACGCATATATCGCGGAAGCGCTGGGTCGTTACTCACCGCGGCAATAGAATATAGTAAGCGTTTTTACTCCGTGGCGCTACGGCACGTTACGCAGCTATTCGAAGGGTGATACTCTTCGCCTCTCGCCTTTCGCGCACTCATGTAAATACTATATACGTCGCTACGAAGTCGCTACGAAGAGTCCGCTGCTGTTTCTTATTCGTACCTTCTCTAACTTGAAAGCTGACCCGTGTAGCTACAATAATTGCTTTTTTTTAGCTGCCAAATGAAACGACGAGATATTTTCGAGCAAACTTGGGGATAAATAGATACAAAGAAATGGAGAAATGAATTGTTGCAAGTATGGTCAAGCTATCGTAAGCGAATCGAGTGCGTAAGAACACGATGCGTTAGTACTGCCGCTGCAGTGCGGATAAGTCCGCGTGTGGTCGGCGCGACTTATTAAGCAGGATCGTTGCTCATAAAATGCGCGCGGTCTACAGGCGCGACTCTAGTATTATAAATTTATCAGCGAGAACGGGACGGGCGACCAAAAGAAACGCGCGTTGATCGAAAGATGGAGGTAGGTAGGGATGTTCACCTCTGACCCGCCAAAGTATTTTCGCTATACGCTCTCGTGCCGCAGAGATATTTATTGGAGATAATTACAAGAGCGCTCGTAAAGTCTCGGCGGGGCCCGTTTCTTAGCTGATATCTTACACGGGCCGCGGAGTGAAGGCCCTACACGTACACCTTCTTATACAAGGTGTCTCGGGAACTCGATCGTGCCGATAGTGTCATTAACTTTCGTTTCCAATGATATTATTTCTCAACGAATCGAGCTCGTGCGCGAGCGCGTCAAAGCCGAAACTAAGAGAGAGAATCCCCCGATCAATGATACAATCGTGTGTTACATTCAATCGCGGACTGTCGTCGTTTTCGACGTATCGAATATATAACGTAATTGAATATTTTAAGCTCGCTTATGTACATTTGATTGTGAAGCAGCCCCGTTTAAGCAGTTGGGAAAGGGGGGTTAGAGGGTTATGAGAAAAACAAGGATAATAAAAGGGAAATGGAGTTTTCCATTCGCAAATTATAGAAACGAGCAAACGTTAGCGGGCAGCGCGCACCACTTACTTTGCGAGCACCCGATAATAGAAGCGAGAGAGTCGAGCGAGAGTCATCGAAGGGGCGAGGTGCAGGTTGAAGAGATAGCACCCGGATAGCGAGCCGCCATGCAAGACGCGGAATGAAAATCGATCAGAGAACCCGGTGCACGGATCGAGATGATGCATCGATATCAAAAGTTGTAGAGTGGTTTCGCGCGGCGGCAGAGTTCTCTCGCTCTCACCTTCTTTCCTGCACCTTAGACATATATTCTTATACTATATCCCCGGCCGGCCTTATAGTATTCTCTTATCCCCGATCCCCCATATCGCCTTCGCTGCAGCTACGCGAGGCTTCGCTGCAGCTTTGTCGGGTCGGAGGAATATGTCCGAGGCAATTTGGCTCCGAGTTATTCGCAATTTTCTTTATCTCATTTCAGTTCGTCTCATTTCATCTCTACACGACCGTCCAGGAATGATGGCGTTGCATCTCGAATTCGTGGCTCTTCGCGAGCTGCGCTTTTCATGCAATATCCACAATCGTAATTGTCCCTTTTTTTCTTTTCATCTTTTTTCACCTATTGCACATAGCGCACATATCGACCGTTGTCGATAATGAAGAAAACAATTAGTAATAAAGCCCCGACGAATAAAGCACCGCATCCTGATTACTAATCAAAATTATCATTCGATTTCGAATATTTGCACAAACGCGTGCAGTTTCGATACAAAGGAATACCTCGTGAAAATTTGTTGGCAATACGTAATTTTATCAAATTCTATTTTCATCATCAAGACCAGAGGCAAAGGGAAAATAAAGCCAAACCCGGGTTTTTTCTCATTATCGCGTAACAAAGAGAATAGCATTTTTGTGCTGCTCCCCGAGCGTCCGAATGTTGAAAAAAAAACGTTTCGATTAAAATGTCGCACATTTTTGGATATTTGATATTGCATTGTCGATCGCATTACAGAATTCAAGTACGGATTCAAAGTGCACTCTCGAGAAGAAGAAGAAGAAAAAAGCAATTCCGCTTTACTTATATTGCAGCTCTTATCCGAAAACTTTTCCCACGAAGCCAGGCAGAAAATGATCGACATCGACGATGTCTCGAAGGAACGACCACACACGCATTGTTGCTGTCATACAAATTATTAACCGCACGATTCCATTACCTTTTTTCGCCTGGACCTTCCGTCGCCCGACGCAAGAATAAAAGGCGCAGAAACTGCAGCACACGTACGTGTTCGGTCATTGTTCCGTTGTTTCGTTGTTCTATGAAGGGAATGAAAGTGTAGAATGTAGTGTCATGTGAAAAATATAATCGCTCGAGAAAGGGAGCCCGCCGAGGAATCCAGTAAATAACAGCTGAGGTGAGAAAAAGAAACGATTGAAAAGAGAATCGGTAGATTGTCGCCGCGAAACGACGTTACTCTCGTCGGCAAGAGGACCAAGAGGACCAAAAGGTAGCGGTGACTTTTATTCCCGATAATAACAGAGGGACCGCGCTGCGTGGCCGTGGTACGTGATCAATTTTCGGCCCTCCCTTAGTGCGCCTGTGTGTCTTGGTGTCCGAGTTATAGATGCGCGTCCGTCGCCCGCGCGTATACGCGTATGTATAGAGTACCGAACAGCTAAGATTTCGGCATAATTGTACGTGTCGGCCCGTGTCTCGTGTACACCACGCAGCCATGTCGCAGCCAGCCATCGCAACACTTACAGCAGCTCTCTTTCACTCTCTCGCTCCTTTTTCTTCTTCTCCTTCTTCTCCTTCTTCGTTCTCCGCTGAGATGACCCTTGAGATCGATACTCGATACTTGCCGATGATTCATTTTTGGACAACGTATACTTTCAACTCTGAAATAGCAAGACCCTCGTCATCATTGTTCCCTACAAAAAGCCGGGGATTGGGCCATTTTCTTACTTGCTTATAAACATTGTTTTCTGCCCTCCCCGGAAAGGTTTTTCGACGTTCTGATTCGGGACCCCATTGCAAGGGCCTCTCCTTAACGACTCTGAAATTATTATTATGCGAAATGTTTGATTACGATTGTTATCCGTCTCTTGGGACACGCTATAATCTGCTCGGACGTTTATCTGCATAAATAGGTCATAAAATTTAGAGCGTATAACTCGGCAACCCGGTAATTACGGGCTTTCGGAAGGTCTTTTACTTAACCTAATACATACAACTTTGACATTCAATTCTCGTCCTTGGGAAAAAACAAAAAACTCAACAATGACACCTATTACAAACTTACTAATAAATCATTTCAGGCTTTCTCTCCAGCTTCGACAATAATTATTCCGGAAAAATCGTACTTTCCATGCGAAGATGCGTGTGCTGTACAGGCCGTTGCGCGAGCGAACAGCGTATATCGTCGAGAGACTCGCGCATCGAGAAAGATGTTCAAATCTCGAAAGTCACAGCGGAGTACCGTATTTTTGGCTGATCGTCTCCTGGAAGAGCCAGAGGCAATAATATTGGATGGTTTGGCAATTACGTTCGTCTCGTGGCCATCTGCTCCAAACGCGCGCGCTCCTGACGCTCCGTTCGTTCGTTCGTTCGTTCGTTCGAGGGACCATCTCATTCTTCTCCGTCCTTCGTCCTCCGCGGTTCCCCCGATCGTCACTTTTTCTTTCCCTCCGCGCCCCGCGGTTTTTTTTTCCTGCCACACGATGCACACTTTACCAGCGCATCCGCCATAAAGTTACTCCTATAAAAGATCGAAATCGATGTAACCGCGAAAGTAAATTGTCCTCGTAATTACCCAATTCCAGGCTGCAGGGAACGCTGAGAACTTGATTCAATTTATTGAGAAAGGACCCACAAAACTTTGTTCCGAGTTACGTGTTTTTTGAAGCCAGTTGGTTCAAGAGTATATTTTGAATTAAATCGGAATGAAAAAAATTGAATGAAATTGCTAGAGTTGTTTTTCTCTGATGATAAAAAATGGAAAAATGATAAAATAAGCTCGACAAGTATAACACGATAATGTAACGCGAAGGAAGGGAGAAGGAATGGAAGGACTGGACTCGAGCTCGCGCGACATGACTCGAGATGCGATATGGTCCTTTTTTTTATTTTCACGACGTCGACACGGTCACCTGTCCTTCATGCGCGCTTATAAAACGACTTTTACGAGGAACGAGCATTCCGGCCTGTACGTCTGTCCGCAGGAGGTCCCCGCGAGGTCTGACCTTACGCAGCAACGAGGTGTCTCGTTCGATTCCGCCTGGCACCAATCTCGCCGCGACTCCGTAAAACGTCCAGTAAATTTTATTCGCTGGTTTTATCACACAGCCCGCCGCGATAATTTACGCCACCCGCGCGTGCCTTTCTTTTTCAAACACATTGTGTCGTCATTTCATAATACGTAATAATCGTGATCCGGATGACAATTATAAGAATTGACATTTTATGCAAAAAAGCCGTCACACGTATAATTATATTATATATATATATATATATATAAAGGTACAAGTTGAAAGGGAGGGAATTCGAGATAAGCCCCGCGAGGTGCTCCCGCGAGCAGCGTAGCGTACATGAGCACGTGACAGGTAGGTGAGTTGCACCGCGTACGGTGACGCGTGTGAACGCGATGTAAGACGTGCATGGAAATGGCGGAGAGTGGCATTGTATGTAAATTGCACGCTCTCGAGTCGCTGCTCCGCGGAGGCAACCACTGTGACCATAGCGCTCTCGGTCGAGACTCTCTCTCTCTCTCTCCCTCTCTTCTAGTATATCTCTCGGTGTAAGAAGACGAAGAAGCATCTCTCCGAGCTCTACCGAGGAGTGTCGTGTATGCCCTCCTCTGCCTTCCTCCTCTATTTACCTGTAACTCTGTTGCGTATACCACCACCACCACTACCACCACCTACCTGGGCTATACCGAATGCTCCTCGTAATGTCGCTGTCAAGAAAGCGGCAAGCCCTCGCTCGCATGAAAGCCCATAAAATCGGACGGCTTGTCGGGCACGCCGCGCGACGCGGGGCCTCCATTGCCTCCATTTACGCGAGCGTGTGCTCGTGAGACGTATAGAAAAAAAGAAATGAGAGAGAGAGAGAGAGAGACAACTCTTATCCTTTTTTTTCCCATGCACGACGACTGGAAATTACTTGACTGGAAATTGGATTGTCATCATCGAGGTGATTTCTTTTTTTCACACACTCATATCGTAGGCACAAACTTGATTATTGAAATATTCACCGCGAGCCGAGACAGGATTTTCATTTTTCTTTTCATTCGATTTGAAACGATTTGAAATGATGTTTCAACAAGTTTTAATCTCCTATCATTTAATATAATATAACTGCGGAGAAAAAGTGAAGAAAATTTCTAATCTATTCGCTGACTTGATCGCACGCAGCTTAATTACGTACGAGCATTCGTGACGTGCGATGGGCGTTCTTTTTCCTTCTTCTTTTTTCGCTTTTTCATTGCGAAGAAACCTTCACGGACTGTTACGCGCCTTTCGATCCTCACTCTACTTTGGCCAGCTTAGCAATTGTGGAAATATAATTTTCCATCGTCGAATTAAATGTAATTATTTCTATGCTTTTACGAATCGATAAAATCTCTGCTCTCGACAGACTTTTTTTTATTCTCCGATTAGCACAACTATGGTACTACATATATGATAGATGGAATACATGGAAGCAGATTAATTAATTGTCAAAGAAAGAGGACGTGGAAAAAAGGTTCAATCATCGATTCAATAAGATATTCGAAAAATGCTGGACGCACTCAAATATGCAAATATGCAAATCATCGATCGTTATCAGGGCCCATTGTCCGAGAAATGGTAGATAGAGTATTATACCCTACGTAGAATGTATGTAGGCACTATATGCTCCGAGAGTGCGTTCCGAGGCTGCTCGCTAATCGTTGTAATGTATCGGCCGTATCGGCCTTTCGGGCTTTCGGGCAGAGCAAGGCAGGACAGCTAGGGAGGGCAAGATATCACAAGCGTCTTTTCCGCTCTCCGAGACTTTTCACACACAAAGATAAAAGGAGAAAGCCGTGTCGTCCCTCGGCGAACACGGCGGACACTCCGGGTTATGGGCGTGTCACCCGCCGTTCCTCCGCGTGAATTACGGTATTTCTTCATCCTTGGACATTTTACGCAACCGAGGCGGCAGGTGACATTTCACCGCCACGTGAACGACCGTATATAACGCGGAAAAACCTTCCTTCTTGTCAAGAAGAATAATTTCACATTCATATAGAACAAATAGCTCGCTTATCTGCTTCGAATCGACGAATTATTACTTGGGCCGTTCACTTGATTCGTTTCACATTGTTCTTTATTTCTCCTCCAAAGTCGATCAATTGTCAAAAATCTATGCAACGGACGAAATGCACGGAAAAGCTCGTACCGAGGGGGAAATGAGCTTTCGAAGAGTTAGACAAGTTTGAAACGAAAGGTTTCGTCGCGCCATGAATTTCGTTTGAATTTCCTATAATTAGCGATCACGAATGCGCGACAGAGCGACGAGAACAAGGAACGAAACTCGAATTAAATGTCTGTCCGTTCGTTCCGATACGTTAACGAAAGCGCCGGCAAGTCACCGTCCGTAGTTTTCAGCTCACGTGTTACGTGTGTGTGTGCGCGCGCTCGCGCTCGCGCGCGCCGCACAACTTGTAAACGAATTAACGATACGTCGAGCGAGCGCCCCTTAATCGCGGCCGCCGCATCTCTCGTCCCTACTATAATCCCAGGCGTCACATTTTTCTTCTGCATTTTACGTGACAACGTTTTTCTTCTCTCATGCCATTCATCGCTGCAGTACGTTTTTGCATCAAATGCGGTGTCGAGGCTGAAAAACATTTATTCGTCTCGATTTTCGAGTCTCGAGAAGATTGTATTGTTTTCGCGCTGATCGCTTTCGGAGGTAACTGCAACGTTATTTATATCGACGCACCTGCCAGCCGACGATCGATGCTCGATGATATAAAATACAACGTCGCTTCCTTTGATAATATACAAACTTGAGTTTTGAGCCATCTCGGAGGGGAAGCGATTTCCACAAAAGCAATAGCCAATATCGAAACCACGCTCCTTGTTTTATACTTGCCGAAAATAGTTGAAACAATGAGCCAGAAAATTTTTTCAAATATATCATTTTTAGCTCGACAAGGAATGTCAAAAGCTCCAAATTACTATTACTAGCGTATAAAATAGCAGCGACCGCAACCGCCATATGCAGTTCGCGAACGTGGGAAGTAGGAGGAGGAGGAGGAAAAGGAGGAGGAGGAAAAGGAGGAAGAGGAGAATGGGGGGGAGGCTCAACAACATCTGTTGAACCCTCGAGCGAGCCGGGGCTCGTGTCTCATATCCGAAAGAAAAAAAAACTGCTAAATGTCCACTTTGTCTGCTTTAAACTGGCAATTAGGCTGTTCGAGTAAATGACCTAAAAACGCGGCTTATAACACACTAAGATGACTCTACGTTTTAGTCTTTGTCTCAAACTACACGCGTCTATGGTTGAAAATTCGACCAAATTGAACGTCCTTTTGTTTTATGATTAAGTTGAAACAATGAACTTGAATACTTGAGAATTTTGTCAACTGGACTATCGCGCATAATGGCCGAGTCTTAGGATCAGCCGTATTATGACCCTCTTTATGTCATTTCGGACATCCATTGAAGAAGACGACAAATAGCAGGGACACGGATGCAGCAGCAGCAGCAGCAGCAGCAGCAGCAGCTTATCCCTATATATTTTATGCTTATACTGCAGAGAGAAAGAAAAAGGGAAAAAAAAGGAGAGCGAGAGAGAGTACTTACAAGGGCTCCTCTTGATCCACCCCAGCCTTTGGCTTTTTCATAATAAAATCGTCGTGCCCGGTCGACGATTGGCCGGGATATTGCTCGAGGGGTCCGCCAATTCATCGGGGGCTTGTCCACGATATATTTTGTCGACGAGGGGAAGCTTCTGTCGCTGCGTAAATAGGGCACACAGCCAAGCAAGAGACACACGCCCTTTGCATTGTAAGCGGCGTGCCCTTGTCCAAAGGAGCACCCTTCTGGCCCGCACAAAGGGTTGTCGATCCAAAACTACATTTTTTATTCGCCCGACAGGAAAGCGGCCATCACGACTGCTGTTGTCCGCTCGATCGGCCTCTCTCTTCTCTCCTTCCATCGAATGTCTTTTATTTTTTCATCATTACAATTTATTTCTTTCCTTCTCTTCTTTTTCTTCCATTTTATTTTATGGCTATTCATCTCCCCATCGTATCGATATAACTCTTTCTCTCTTCATCCGTATGGCTTTACGTCGGCGACCCTCGACCCTTCGCGCGGACCTTATGCCAATGCGAAAGGGTGTAACTGGAGCGACAACTTATCGCTCGAGATTCGACAACAGCAGCCATTGTGCCAAAAGTCGAATTAATCGGGGATACCTTTAACGCCCCATTTTTATTTCATCTCCAATCCATTTCCATCTTACATCGTCGCGTTATCAAGAACATCTGAGACCAAAAATTCACTCTTTTCATCGCTCATCGAAATTATTTTCATTAAAAACATTTTTGATATTTTTTTGACGATTTACAAAATTTGAAGGACATATTATTTTCAAATGATTTCGTCGAGTATAGTTGAAAGTACGTACGAGAGATGACGAAGGCAATGTACACGGGTCTGCGGGCCATTGGTTCATAATTATTGAAGTGTAAGAAAAAAAAGAAAGAAAGAAGTAGGTTGCAACACCGTTACGGCGGGATTTGACGGGATTTGACGGAATTTGATGGAATTTGACAAAGGGGCCTCGGAAGCAGCGGCATAGGGACGGCGATCGAATGTTATGAATGTTACGTGTGTATATAGTAAGGGAAGATAGAAAAAGATGTAGTGGTGGCAGGAGGGGTCTTTCTAATGAAGACAGCTGAGCTCCCACTCAACTAGTTCTCATCTGTCCGGTTTCCCATGCGAAATAAAATATCGCTAATCACTCGTACACAGTCACAGGGCCCTATAAGTACCTTCGCTTCCCATAGCCTGCACGTCTATAGCGACGAGTAGGCATCTGCGTTATTCACGCGCGTTTGTACACGCACACGAGAGCGCGATCGAGTCCTCTAGCTCTCCTCTCTCAGCAGCTCCCGCTGTACTGCTGCAGTGCTCGTCGTTCTGCTGCTACCCCTAAACTTGTGGCTTTGGCTCATGAACGACCCGAAAGCAAAATATCGGCAATGTCGACTTGATTAATTCACGTTACGTTACTTGCGCGCGTACACGCGCCCACGCGCCCCTGTACACAGCTACGTCATACATGCGACGAGCAAGCGTGGCTTTCGTGAAATTGCTGCTTGTCAAGCCGACGCGTGACACGTGCCAAATATTTATGTTAAATTTATTACACGATACAATATATGAACATGCGACTATATTCTTTCACCTCCGTCTCGTCTCGCTACGATTATCATGTATATTACACGTATTATACAAATACGAGAAAATAGATGCTTGCGCGGAAAGGGCATGAATATTCAAAGCGAAATTGTAAAACAACCAACAGCCGGCAATTATTTCTTATACATGTATATGTACTATTTGAAAATTTGATAAATCAACAATTCGGGCTAGCGATGAAATAACATTTTGTAATGTTTGCATTCGAGATTAGGGTCTCGTAACGGTGTGTAACATTGTTACGACTTGATTTGGAGAATCGAGATTCACCACTTCTGTTTGGGCAAAGAATCCTTGTAATTGGTGGCTGCACGGTTTTGTGAGCGCGCACCCACATGAAACGAGAATGCGTGCGTGCGTGCGTGCGCGCGCGCGCACGCGGCAACGGCAAGCAGAGGTAGGTTGGCCGAGGTTGGCGAAACCCATACTTGCTTGTTAGCAGCTGCGTAGCATCCCCCGCTTGTCCTGTTTCACAATGGCCTCACTCCCCCGAAAAAAAAAGAAAAAAAACCTCGATGGGTGGATTAATGACGTCAGACGACGACACCTGGCTTTCCCGAAAAATCCGCCAATCCGGGGCTTCTGCGCGTCCCATTGGAAATTCGCTGCGTTGTTGGCGACACATTGGAAACAAAATGGACTCCCACGCATCGACTGCAGTATCATATAGTAACCGCACGTTCCTTTTCCCTAATTAAACTATAAAACTCGTTTACCGCGATCCTTCTTGTCTTTTCTTCCGTGTGTTTTGACACTCCACATACACAGACACACCTATAAACAGCCGCAGCCATGTCGGTGGAAGAAGAAAAATATACGCGAACGGCACATACGCGCTCGGTACGAACGGCGCGGAAAGGTCTTATCGCGCGAAAGCGCTTTATTCCGGTCTCGGAAACGTTCTTCTGCCACGCGATGTTGTTCTCGACCCTTCCAACTTGAGAAAACTTGCTCGTTTACCGAACGACATCGGAATCGAAGACGCACCTGCTCTGTAATTGCAGTATCTACATACGATGGAAAACACCCTTGACACGTATAAATGAATTACACCTTGCTTCATTCGCTGCCGGATGACAATAATTGTACGAATCTTTTCTACATATTATTGTAAGCAAGCGTTATTCACCCGGAAGCCACCTTGTTTAATGTTTTTTTTTTTTTCAAACAAATTATTGTATAATCTTCCGGCGTGTATGGTACTTTCCATCTTGCTGCTGCTGCTGCTGCTGCTGCTGCTGCTGCTGCAATCGAGAAAATAAGGAAGAAAGAAAAGTAAAAAATAAAATGGCAAGGTTAGGATGAGTGATATATTATTCATGGACACGTAAGTTTCGCAGGTTTCACAGGTTTCGCAGCGACGAGTCGTCCAGCACGGCATTGTTTGATCCATCTCGAGACGTCGTTTTACTGTCTTATTGTCATGCCTCGTACGGGGAGGAGTCTCCACGACACGTTTATGAATTTACGCGCCTTTGTCCCGCGGCCGGGTAATCCTTTGCCTTTGCACGGCGGGTACCTTCCGCGTTTATTGGCTCTTTGTTATTCCCATAAACTGTGAGAGAAAGAAGAAGAAGAAGAAGAAGGGATGGCGAGGGGAGAAGAAAAGAAGAAAAGAGGCTAAGCGAGGCCGAGGCCGAGGCCAAAAACGAGGAACGACGCGGATGTGAATCAAGTCGGAGATGAAGAGAGATAGTTATCGCATCGCGAATACCTCCCCTGCAAAACTCCTCCTCCATCAGCCGAGTCTTTTCGCTATAATTAAGATACTGGAAGAAAATCTTTGCCAACTTTTCAACCAGAAAGATGGATGCCAGGAAGGGAAAAGGGTTGAGCTCACTGATGATGCATAAATTAGGCGCGCTAATGGCGCGCTCTCTTCATTGATCCGTGCTTCGTCATCGTCTCCTTAAAAATTTACTCATTCTCTTGGCTCCTAATTGCCCGGTGTCTCCTTAACCCTATATAAATAGGAGAAACTAAAACTTGTAGAAAAGAAAAGGCATGTGGGAGACATGAAAGTTACCCCAAAGGATCGTATTATGTAAAAACAAGTAGCAAGTATGTATTGCCTAGAGTAGTATAGTAGTAGCTAGTATTTGTAGTAATAGTCCAGAAGAGTGTTTACTCGACTGATGAGTTAATCGTTGACTATTCGGGCAAAGCCCAAGTAGCAGAGACGCTACGTCAATACGACGAAAATCTGTACGGGTCCTTCTCGAGTTTACTCTTTGCTATAACCTGGGCGATATATATGTATAATATCCACGGAAGCGGTGGTAGCGACTGCGGCAACAGCCGCCAATACCCCAGCCAACTTCCTATACGAGGTCATGTACGCTCGTGCTACAACACCACCGCGAAGGAAAGAAGAAAAGAAAGATGGATGGAATGAAGATAGGTGGCTTTGCAAAAAGCCAGCGCAAGCAATAATCCTATGCCTCCTCCGCGGCACATTCTCAATCCTCTTCGTTCGATCGTACTTTTCTTTCTATCTCTCCTTTTGGAACTCCTTTGGAACAAGGGTCAATCTCCGTGCAAACAACGCCCTCGCGCCATGAGAATACGACGGTAGCTTAATTCTTCATAAATTGATTTTTCCTCCAAACAAGAGAAATCAATTCGGTCACATTCACGCGATAATCACTTAACATCTCAACTTTTTTTCTTCTCCGCGAGGTACTCCATATTTCCTGCATAAAAATATATTTGATGAAATTTTCTCACAATTCTTTATACGCCTACTTTGCCGAGAATGTAGAGTAATTTCAGGTGTCACATCGTTCCTCATAAGGTAGATTGAAAAACATGTTTTTTAAATAATTCCACCAAAAAAAAGTAATTTTCGAGTGCCTATCTACTATAGGTATATATACCTAAGGATATAAAGATGTGGCGGCAGCGGCACACATACGTAGATACGTAGAATACAATATGGAAGCATATCTGCGTCTTCTGCCCCGTAATTACCGGGGTCGGCCTTCAGCGCGGCAATTTGTCAAGGCTGTAATATTCCTGACTATGGCATTGTATACATATCGGCGGATGCCTCCCACCAAATCAGATAACATCTCCCGAACCGTACCGCTCTCATGCCATACACCAACTCGAAACCATCCATTTCGAGTTCGATGTTGGCCTCGACGCTTCTATCGGACGGAATTTGACGCCTTTTCGAATTAAAGGCGAACGCCGAAGGCAATTTCATCGATCTTGCATTATGTTATATATACTATATAGTACGTATATTATATCTCTTGCGCCTCGCGCACCGATGCTCGTTGGGTTCGCGTACACTTTTTAAATTAAATAATCTAGTATCCTTCCGGATGAAATTGTACAACGATACGACACTCGATGGCGCGTTTCTTATCCGATTTTCTTTTCCCGCGACTGATGCAGCGAAGCTATGATAATAGAATAAAATACAAATTTAATCAATGTGGAAAAGATTGAATCACGAAATTGGCGTCTAACATGGGGCTGGGAATGTTCCGCGCAACTTTAATGCACAGTCATGAATCATAAAGCATATGAGAAATATCGATGGTGCTATAATTATTTTTTCAACGACGTCCTAAAAGATGTGCGTAGGTGAAGCGCAGCGTCGATTAACAAGTGAATAGCTCGTCGTCTCGTTCGCTCCCATTAGCGCCTTTATTAATGATCCGCGTCGCCAGGATTATAAATTAGTCGATATGATCCCGGGGCATGCACATACGTATTATATGTAAGTATGCCGATCTTCGGCATATTGTCACATTTGAATAACACGTCGGCAAACTAGTGCATAAATTTCTAATTACAAGAAAGCCGTTCGTTCGTTCGGTCGTTCACTTGGGCCACGCTACACTCGCGTCATAATATATTATCAATGTATTGTATTCCCCGCGAAAGCGCTGGCTGATAATATATTGTACGACTTTGAATTTATATTAATTTATACATGTAAGACGACGCAGCGGTGTTACGTCAGGATCACCGGCTCGTTCCTGCTTTACATAGCGCTCTCACCCACTCGTTGAACTAATCAAAACACAGCAATTGATATTTTAATTTTTTCTACCGCGCGAAAAATGACGCGTGTCTTTGGATCTTACGGAACGCGGGCGTTGCCATCTTGTCCCGAGAAATACATAAAAATTATGTAAGCCCCGCGGATACATGAAGGATTAAGAGAAAATCGAGAATCGATGAGAATGAATGTAGATCTGCCGACATTGAAAAGCATTGTATTCTAGGGTGGGGAGGAAGGGGATTTGCTTGCACAACAACCCCATAAACATCGTGACTTATTGGGAGAGGGGTGAGGAGGAGGAGGCTAGAGGAAGACTAGAAAAATCTCAAATGACACTAAAATCCCAAGTTTACACCCGTGAGCAACGTTGACGGCCTCTTTGAACGGCACCGCCATTGATGTCTCTGTCGTCCCAATTAGGACGCAGTAAATTCTTCGTTTTTTTTTTCTCGGCGGCCCATTTGTGAGGGGAGTCGTTTCGAGCCACGAGAAGAGGCTGGTAACGTGTGTACGGTGTATCCCTACAGCCGATGTTGTGCCATGTTGAGCATTTCGGGCAGGGAAACAAAGATACGCGAGCGAGCAGTTTTGTCAGATCTTTCAGATCTCGACGTCGATGTTTGAAATCGAGTATACGACTATATTATCATCGGGCTTGGGAGGTAGCTGTGAAAACACGCGAGATAAAAATGTAAAAAGAATCTATTGAGGTAGAATGTCAATATTATAAGAAGCAATCGGCGTCTCCCATAAAATGCACTTTATTCGCCTTCACAGAAATCGCAGCTGCCATAGCGTTCGCGCTCTGTCCCGTGGAGAACAGGCACTGGACAGAGCAAAGTTAATGAAGGCGGGAAAATGTGATGCTTGACGAGAGAGCAAGTGCACGTATTCAGACATACCTACATATATAACCTTTCGAGGCTTTTTCTCGCGCGGTTTCGAAAAATGCTGCCAAGCCAAGCCGAGTCGAGTCGAGCGAGAGCGGCGGCGATCGCTCAGCGGAGGGGGTTTCGGGGGGGTTCTCGCCATGGAAAACGAGATCTCATCTAGATAAGTTGATGTTCATACATCAGTCGCAAATATCTGTTCCCCCTCGATTAACGTCACGAAACGATCATAATTTTCCATTCGAGAGAGATACAATTCGATCCAATACATAAATAAATAGGAGCAAGATAAGATAAAAGAGCGCGCGCGCGCGCGTTACAAAATCGCTTGAAATTAAAGAAATCATTTGTCATCGTCAGCGTCGTTTTCAGCGTTGATCAGGAAAGTGCAGCTCGAAGGGGTGCTAATGGCGCCCCGAGTACCGAGATAGCAACTCCGGGGGGTAACCCCGGAAAAGGCACCGACTCACTTTTTCTTTCGAACCGCCCGCTCGTTCGCCCCGCAAACCGAGCTAACCTTTCGACACCATTTTACCACCATTTTACCAATCCAGATAAGAATCGCATGCATGCGTGTTACCTAAACGTTTGTTACCAACTCTTGCTCGCATAATACTTTCTTGATGCCTCGCCGCTGTAACTATACTCGTACGATTCCCAATCCTCGCAAGCCAAGAACGCGCGCCGCAGTTAATATAGTATCCAACACACGTCGCCGTGAGATTTAATTAACAGGATTTATAGGATTTCTGCCGCGCGACCATGGCACTTTTCTATCTTGTGCTGGCCAACAAGCTCGTTCATGAATAAAAACGTCGTCGTTCCATGAAAAGTCACGTAATTATTGCATGTATGGGTAAATTTTGGCCAAAAATTGCGAGCTCGGGGGCAACTTTGACTACTACATCGTTTCGATGTGTACCGCCTACGTACGCGTGTGCGAGTGGATGGGGCGCGAGTTGAGAGTTTTCTGATGAGTGCTCGCTTACTCGGCAGTCCGATTCGTTCGTAATAATATCCCGTAGGACAATGGGAAACAGGGGCCGCGAAGAAATCAGAACCGAGTCTAATAAAAAGATATGGAACGATAATGCAGAGGCCCAGAAGGTCCTTCGGAGGCGATACACAATGGGGTGTATCATGCCGGGATGACACGGCTGTTTTTGTCAATGGCTGCCCACAGACTTGGCTTTGTACTTAAGGTCTTTATATCTCCGCGCATCTATCGTGGACGAGAGCGAATGGTCGAGTCACGCGCCGTTCCGCGGGTAAAAAAAAAAAAACAAACAGAAAAAGCCCGTCCAAAAATCATGAAAACAGACAATTTGACACTGGCTCTTTCGTCTATGCCACATGCATGCGCAGCATTATATACGTATAGGCCATAATATACGGGGCTAATTAATTTTCACGAGCGATGGATTTGTTGCAACTCGTCGAAGAAACGTTGCTAATTATCATAAAGGTCGAAAAAGCAAAAAGAGTAAAGTTGACAGAGGTCTCGGCAAGTGATTGATCCTCGCGAAATCGCGAATCAAGGAGTAATTTGTCAAACTGTCGGCGTTACATCTCGCGCACCACGCGAGCGCCCGTATATAGCAGGTACGGCCGCCACGAGATACGGATCTTCTCATCGAGCAAATC